>JAPYZD010000087.1:0-68169 GCA_030522725.1 Ichneumoninae sp. B BG-2022a
ATCATAGTTACAACTATAATTTTTGGTCATTGTCGTAACTGTAAAATATAGACGTCCCCCCTGGGAACTATTTACTATGTAAGCTTTTCTCAGTGTATCCGGGCCACAATACTCTGCTGGTGATTATTTATAATTAAGTACCAATAAATAAATAAATAAATAAGTATGTATTGTGTATAAGTTTCATATACACTTTATGCACAATTTATGACGGGGAGTTAAAAAAGGGTCGATGTACCGAGGGTCTTTTTTCAAGAAATTCCACATCAAATATAAACAGCACAGAAATATAATTTTTGTTCAATGCTCTTCGCCAAACAATTTGAGAAAGGTGCCATTGGCTTCCTATTCAGGAGAATACAGTGAAAAAAGTAAGCTATCGTTTCGTTCAGTCCTGCGGCCTATTTCCTGCCAGAGATCTCTATCCCTAGAGAGAGAGTGCGAGATGGAGAGAAAAAGCGACAGAGAAAGAGACAGGAAATGGGAACGGGGAGATCGTGTCGTGTAGTCTCCGAGACGATATTCAAATGGCACCAATTCCTGGAGAATTGGCCCTATATCCGAGTGAGACACAGCATCAGCGGCATAGCAGGTATAGCGTAGCCTGTACAAGCATCGCTGGCGAGGATAGCAAGGGACAGAAGAGAGAGTGCGTTTACTCCCGCGCAGGGAACTAACCGTATTGGCAGATAGCTATGGCATCGTTTTACAACCCCTTATCTGGATAAGTTACGGGCATCCCAGGCGAACCGGTTCGGTTGAGAAGTCTCCACCCTTGAGAAGTTATACCGTCAGCCCACGGGGTGTCATCGATTTCCATGGAAATCTCAACGAAGATATATTCTGTTGTGTTGTACGGCTATTCGACCGTTCGCATCGCTAATCCAATCTCGCGAAGGACTTTACGGACCATCGTGCATATATCAAACGCAGCGATACAAATACGACGATTCTTGCGAGAAACACACTATGAGAAATGGATAGGTTTGAGGCAAACACGCGAGTATCACTGAGATCCTATGACAAAAAAGTAGAGCACGAGGGATCGTGAGTTTCGAGGACCGGTGACGAAACACACTTTCGTCCGAGATTGAAAAAGCAAGGAAGGTCGAAATTTAAGATTTTCCGGATGTCGTAGATAAATCGACAGCATTTTTTGAAGCTTCTTTAGTTATCGTCACTCTTCCAATAATTGCCATTAACATTTGAGGGGAATCATAAGAATAGTAGTAAAAAAAATATAAGTAGCTATCCAACCGTTCGTATTGCTAAGCCAATCTTGCGAAGGACTTTACGGACCATCGTGCATATATCAAACGCAGCGATACAAATACGACGATTTTTGTAAGAAACACACTATGAGAAATGCATAGGTTTGAGGTAAACAGGCGAGTATCACTGAGATCCTATGACAAGAAAGTAGAGCACGAGGCATCGTGAGTTTCGAGGATCGGTGACGAAATACACTTTTGCCCGAGATTGAAAAAGCGAAAAAGGTTGAAAATTTAGGATTTCAGGATGTCGTGGATGAATTGAGAGAATTATTTTAAAGCTTCTTCAGTTATCGTTACTCTTCCAATAATTGTTGTCAATATTCGAAAGGATTCATAAAAATAGTAGTAAAAAATATAAGTTCTTGCCATGAATTTAACGAAATAGAATTATGAAAAATGCTGTCAGAAATTTTTGAATTTCGTAACACAATTGTCGCTAGAAATTTTGAACGATGTGCGGTAGGTTATGTGAACTGACATTTTTTTAAATGTACCATTGTGTGACGAATCAATTGCTCTTCGGCACACGTCGAGAGATGGTTTCAATCCTCCAGTAAAAAAATTCCACAGTCGAGTGCGTCAACTAGCTGGTATACAAAATAGCATCTTGCCGAGTCAATTATGATGGCTCAGGTGCACGCGTCAATGCGAAGAGGACAGAGAGCCTCTGCATATTGTATACAGAATTCCCGCGGCAGTAAAGTCACCTGCGCGACGAAGCCTTTGGCGCACATCAAAGCCTGCTGATCCCAGGAAAAGCGATACATCACACGCTCTTCTTTATTAAACTCATATTTTTCCGGAAGCCTCTCAGCCCAGCGCCTCACTCTCGTTCAGTCAAAAGTCGACCGTGAATAAAATTTCTTGTTTACGTCCTTCGCCCAATCCACGGAGATCGCCCTACGAATCACGGAGCTCCGTAAGGTTAGGTGGGGCAAAGCGGGCCCCCGAAGCGGAAAAAAACTCATGCAAATGAGACAAAACAAAAAGAGCAAAAAAAAAAAAAAACAGCCAAGAACATTACACTAAATTACGATCTGCATGCCGGTAGAAGTCCTCGAGACCGGAGTTCCCCACCCCTAAATATTTAATTCCAAAGATTTTTATTTTTTGCCAGGGGTTGATTGTCATTCGAAGAGATTCAGAAAAAAAGACGAGCGAACGAGCGGATGGCACGTCAGTGCTGGTGTGAGTCGGTACAGTCGTAAGGGTAGTCAGTGAGAGTCGGGGCGGGGCAGGGCGGAGGGGGGGTCGGAGAAGAGCGAGATCCGCAGGACGAATGAAATCAATTATTCATCCAAATTGGCCGGGAAAAAAGTCCTAATTATCCGGGGCAAATACAAGCTTAATACGCAGAAGTGTACCCCTCCGCCCCGAGACTCACTCTCGCTCGGTTGGTACAGTCGCAAGATTCTCTCTTCCGCCCTCTCGCCGTTCTCTCCTCTCTCGCGACCTTGCCCAGCCATTCCCTCACCGTGAATAACCATTTGTATTTCCAATTAGCTTTGCTAATAAGAAGACGGAGGCATTGCCGTAGTTTAAAAAAAAACGATGAAAGAAATAAAGAAAGAAAGAATAAGCGGCGGGAGTGAAGGAATGAGAGGAAGAAGGAATAGAAATTGAAAAAAAAAGAACCGACGAGAAGCAGAAAAGAAATGTATAACGTCATCCAGCCACTGGGGAAATAAAGAAAAGCGCCGCCCGGTATGACAATACCGACGACCGGTGCTCGGGTTATACCGGGTGGACTACAATTAAAAATCCTCGTTCACCCTCGCTTAACCATCGTAACCTTCCCCCCCCCCCCCCCCCCCCCCCCCCCCCCCCCCCCCCCCCCCCCCCCCCCCCCCCCCATCTTCCCAAACATCGCCGCGACAATAGACCTTTTTTTTCAACGATTTCATCCCTCCCCTTCGCAAATCTCGACCCCCCGTTGGCGAACGACCAGCGCGATTCTTTTTCAGTACCGCGATCTGCGGAGCGCTCTATCTATCTCATTAGTCTCGAGTCGGGTTTTGTCGTTTGTCATTTCATACCGATATTCCACGAGAGCTTTGCGGATTGTTTTGCGTATTCGCGAGCCGAGTCAGCTGCCGGTGACCGAAACGCCGTCGCTGCAGCATTTTTTTTCTCGCAACGTTTATTGAAATTTTGCGAGCAAAAATGCCGAGCGTGTTTGGCAATAATTATTCTTTTTTTTAATAGAAGTAAGAAATCATGCTGAATTGTGCCTTTAATATTAATGTTATTAAACGATGTTAAAAATTTTTTATTTTGATAGTTAAAAATATGAATAAAGTTCCGAAAGGTATTAAAAAATATTGGGCTCTTTGAACTGATACTTTGGTGACTACCGCAAATACCCAGTACCTCTATGCTATGCTATGTCAATTTGTAATGACGCATAAAAAATTGCGAAAAGAAAGTGCAACCAGCGAAGAAAACTAGTTAATTTATAAAATCAAAGAAAAATATTAAATGTATATTTTCATATTCGGCGCCGTACCTCGGTCACATAGACTACACGTTTAACGTACCCATGGCTCGGTACGTTATTACACATGGGGTATATATTAACCGAACGGCTCGCTAGCTCAACGTGAGTGAGAATAAAAGGCGTCAGTAATTAAAATTAATAAAAGGCGTAAGTTCGTAAATTAACGAACGGCTCGTCGATTCTTGGTATCGCTAGCCGATACCCCGAATGCATAAGAAATCGCAAAAAAAAGAAAATTGCAACCCGCGGAGAAAATTAGTTAATTTATAAAATCAAAGAAAAAAATTAAATGTACATTTTCATATTCCGCGCCGTACCTCGGTCACATAGACTACTTCGTTTAACGTACCCATGGCTACACGGTACGTTATTATACATGGGGTATATATTAACCGAACGGCTCGCTAGCTCTACGTGAGTGAGAATAAAAGCCGTCCTTGACAGTAGATAGTTAATGTTATACATAAGAACGAACGGCTCATCGATTCTTGGTATCGCTAGCCGATACCCCGAATGCCGGAATGTTTGCAAACTACGCGTACAACCGGCTTCTGTATCCCTTCGGCAACTCCGCCAGGCTTAACATTCGGCGCCATGGTAGAGCGACCTTTCAAAGTCATTCGATACGAAATTCTCGAGAAACGGCCCTCGTGGATTGTTATTCGTATAGCCGGTCGAACTTGCGATGGAATGCGCGCTTAGTAGTAGTTAATCGTGGCACTCGTAATCGTCAGTCCAGGGGATTCTCCGCACGAGGAAGTTTCTACAAAGGTGCCAGGAGCTTTATTTTCTGTTCGCTGTTCCAAACGTTCATCCGTGGACGAACGTCGGTGACGATAAAAGTTTCCGAGGTAATATGCGAGTTAAGACTGTGCCGAGGCAGCATTTAGTGCATAAATACGGTGCTTACGGTGCTGTGATCGACGGGGAGCTCGATAGCTCGAGGATATCAAAGAGCGAGCCCTGCTTGCGATTCAACGACACTTCGGACACAATGCACGGCATGCTGTCGAAAAAACAGGTACGTTAAGCGATAGATTTTTATTTTAACACTGTATAGTGAGTAAAGTTCAGTATTTTATATAAAATCTTGTTCGAAATACATTCAGAATTTCAATAATTCGGACAAATTCGCGGCCGAATTACTTCTATATGATTAAACTCGGTCAGCGTTAAGGAGGTTTGACTATCAATACGAGTACGCGTTGCGGAAATGAAAAATTTGTGTTTGCTTGAAATGTGAATAATTTTTAGTTGAGCAACATTTCAAAAATATTTTACGGCCAGTTTCTAAGATATATACAGTGAGAAGAAGGAAAACTGTTCTATCTATATAGTACAGTTTTAGATATAGTTAGATAGCCACACGTAAATTTGAAGTATTGACTTCTAGCTGATAAAAAAAATTATAACTACCATAAATTATAAATTATAACTTTTAAAGGAAAAGTCGGTAACAATTAAAGTGAAAAGTTGTTGTAAATCGGTTAGATTAATACATGGAGTGCGCGTACTGTGTGACATTATTACCACCAAACTTTCTATAAAAATGTATAGATGAAGTCGTAAAATGTAGTATTTAGATACATAACTGAAAAAAAATATTTTAAGGTGATATGAAATACTCCCGACGGTAACAAAAACTGCACTGAATGCCGTTTTGAGACTGCAGTTCGCCAAGAAAAACGAAAATTGTCCTTCCTGGGAAGTCGCAGGGAAAGCAATTTTCATTTTCCTCAGCGGTCTGCAAACAACAGTCTCAAAAGTACCGTTTTTGTTACCAACAGGGTGCGGGCAGTGGGGGGGGGGATATAAGTCTCCGTACCGTAAGTCTCACGACTCCGTGCAGTGAGACACAAAGAAGGCCCAACATTACGATGAGAAGAAAAAATCAATTGAGTCAATAAAATGAACGCTTGCGGGTGGCACACCAAATTTTAAAAAATACTTGTCGATCATTCAAACATTTATTTCGCCACTCGTAAGCCTACATTTTGTTAACTCAATTAATTTTTTTCCTCTGTATACCCATCGATTTTGGCATATTTATCAATGTTTTTAAAATCACTTGTTTTTACACAGGATTCCGGTCCAGGGATCGACGAGGCTCTCGATCTGGCGATGCCGACTCGTTCGCGATGCCAACACGAGTATTACCGATCGTGCTTCAGCCTGGAGGAGGATTTCACTCACGCTTCCAGCGAAGATCAGCTCGAGGCGATAGATCTATCGTTGAAGGATCGACCGAAGAGTCCGGAAACCCTTGCACCGCTGGTCGATTCGAAAAACACATTTCTCTACAAGATGCTCACCGATCCTTCGTTCCTGGAGAGTCTGCGAAAGGACAAGATACCGTCGAATCACGCTTGCCCGTTTTGCAAGCAAAATTTCACCACCGAGGAAGACCTGACGAATCATCTGAACGTGCGCAAGGACGAGACGAATCAGGTCGCTTGCTGCGCATGCGGCAAAACTTTCGCCCAAAAACGCTATCTCCGTTATCATCAGCGCTGTCACTCGGAGAGAAACAAATTCACGTGCGACATATGCACGAAAAATTATTCGCGTCTCGACAATCTAACGAGGCACAATATCTTTCACACAAATCCCGACAAATTTCCTTGCCCGTCGTGCGAGAGAACTTTCGCGCGCAAGGATTTACTGAAAAAGCACCTTAAGTGCCACGAGAATAGACACCGTTATCACTGCGGAATTTGCGACAAGTATTTCAAAGGTCCTCTCTCATTGGAGAATCATAAAAACCTTTTTCACTCGAACGCTTAAATCAACAGTTTCCTTTTTTCACGATAAAAAGTACAAAATTTGGGCCAAGTTGATGGCAATTTGGCCCAAATGCGGATCGATACGAGGCTGGTTTCTCGTAACGAGTTTTTCACGAGTTTTGTGTATTTAGACATGTATTTTTTTTCACTGATCGAATAATAGTCGTATAATGATTCGATGTCAAGTTTCTTTTTTTTTTTTTGCTTTGCGATCAAATCCACCGTAATCAAGGTAAAAATGAAAATATGAAGAAAAAAAATAAAAATACCTTCGTTGAACGAGAAGGTACACACACACATTCGTCGGTTTCTTTGCTTCAAACATCGTTGTTTTTCCGTTATTTTTTTCAACTCGTTCATAGAGAGACTGACGGGACTCGTTGGTTTCGCTTGCTCATTCTCATAATTTAATGCAATTAAGTCAAGCGTTAAAATATCGTTCTTAATTCGCTGTCGGTGCCTTTGTTTCCGCATCGCACGGGGTGGATTTTGCGCTGGTGGTCGCGCGCTCGTTGCATTTCAGAGGGAAGCAAAGAGGGTTAGGAGTGCAATACATACAATTCGGTTCGTAAGAAATCCATGTGCGCCAACCCGGCACAACTGCGTTCGTTTGACCCGCTGCAGTTTCCCGTTTTCTCTCTCTTCCGCCCGTTCATTTATTTCTAATTACTTTTCCGGCAACCGGCTCTTTCTCAATCCGTTGAAGAGCTGGAACAAAAATGTATTTTTCGTATATTTATTCCCGAAAGAAGAGACGTATAGTTTCGTCAAGCAAACTCGAGGGTGTAGGACTCTTTGGAGCATCCATTCTCGAATGATGAATAGGATAAAATGTATAACGAAGTTATACATCGACAATAATTATTGTTATTACGCATACAATACATTGTAAAAAATATTTATGCATATAGTAAATGAAAATTATATGTTGGTAAAAATCATTGGAAGTTCTTTGATACATTCATCGCCCTCATTCATTCATTCATTCATTTCGAATCCCTCATTCAAAATTCATTGAATTCATTTTTGAACGTTCATGTTCGGCCCTTTACCCAAATTTGATCCTTTGAAGAAAAGAAAAAAAATACCTTAATTAGCTCGATAATTTATCATTTTAATAGATGTGTTGATATACATTTTTCAAAATTGATATGACAGTAGAAGGTTTTTGTAGAATTTTGAAACCGGGAACTCAGATTTTCCGAGATTTATTGGAAGTACGTCACTTCCGCTTCTTTCACTCGCGAAAAACGCTTTTCACTCGTCGAGCTCTAATTATATTCTTTCCCGATTCTTTGAACAGCTCCGACAGAAAGGCATTCATGATTACGTTCATTCGTGAAGGAAATGTCGCATAGTTTTGGTATTTCGGTCTTCGAAAGCTTCCTATCTGCTGCCTTACCTGAACATATCCGTCTCTTTGATCCACTTACTCCTCCGTGGCATATCCTCCCCTGTCGCTTATACTCGGAGCCGCGTACTTGACCAAAAATGTAACAAAGTTTCCGTGAACGTTCTGGCACAGACGGAAGAGGAGGCGCAGAGATTCTGCGGTCCCTTTGGCGAGCTTCGAACCTGGGAACATCCTCCTCGCGACATTACCTTCTTTTTCTCTCGTCTATCTCGCCACATTCTACTAGCCAGACTTGCCAGCTCCGCTAACGTCCTAAAGGGGATTATGCAACAAATGCGGACCACTCGAACGCTCGGAAAACCACGAAGCATCTCGCATGTTTCGCGCTTTCAGAATTTCGCGTTTTACATATCGCTTTCGTCAACAAGGATGAGCAAACATCGAATAAAAATGTAAATGAAAATGTAAAAAATGCACATTTTGCGTCCATTCGAAAGTGTAATTAAATTGCGTTTTTAAATCAAATTTTCATTCGATGTCCGGTAATTCCTACACGTGAATTGCGTAACTGAAGGAACACTTGTTGTGGCAGGACTACGGCTAGTTGGAAGGTCGAATTACGGAATATTTGCAAGCCTTCACATTGATAAAAAAATACGGTTGAATCAACTAAAGATTCGGACAGGGACGTTCAAATAAATGTTTTGTTGGTACACCTAAAAGATTGTTAAATTCAACAATTTTTTGGAAGAATGCACCAAAAAATTTATGACGCATTAAAATATTTTGTTCAATCAATTAAATGTCTATTTGAACGTCCCTGCCCGAATCTTTAGTTGATTCAACCATATTTTTTTATCAGTACATCGAAAATATTTTTTCGAAGGTGAGCAAGGTTTCATTGATCAGAATTAAAACTGAAATAATAAATTCGATGTAATCATATGTAATCCCATATTCAGTTGATCCACACTCGACTTGCTTTCACTTTATTGTCGCGGTTGAAAGAAGAAAAAAAAATTGAGCAAACATTTTTTTGACATAACCACTTCCCCAACTCACGCAACTTTAATTGACATATTTATACACTATGTGCGATACTTGCCGGAATCCAGTGCAGTGCACACGACGTAGCGCGCATGCATGCACGGTACTTGGGCCTCGACTCTCACGGGTCCTCAAGCGAGCTTTCTCTGATTCTTCATTTTCTATTTCTTTTCTTTATTTCATTTTTTTTTAATTTTGTTTTTAAACCTCCTCGTCCTTCGTCCCTTGCGAAACGCACAACCGAACGAAGTGGCGAGGTGAAGCGTAGAAGTAGTACGAGCACAGTGAGGCGTACACGGTATGAGAGGAAAACGACGGACTCTCAAGACCGGTAAACCGTCGTTTTTTTTAACCTGCCGCTAAGCATCTCACGTGTTTGTTTGAACGCGTACAATACCATTAGGAACGCTTTTCATCCCCTCTGAACTGCCAGTAGGCCGTGTATTACCGGAGCCTTCATCGTCGTCGCTATCGTCACTTCGACATACGAAACCCCTTTTTTTCTCCCCCATAGTAGTGCCAGAAGTATTCCTATACAAGTGAAAAAAATAAAATAAAAAATTTCGCGCGTTGGTACGTGGGCTATAGTTGGTATAGAACCGAAGGTGAACACGCTGCATTCATTCTTTTCTGTGTTTTTCCCCCGCGCACTCTTATACTCATTCGGCGAGCACCCGTTTTTCCTCAGTTTTCATTACGGCAGTTTTGGTACAGCACATATAGAGTCGTTCTCGCTTCGCTACCGTATGAATTCACCCATACTTGTCTCGACTGCGCGGCAGTACAACCCCTCATCTCGGTGAACCGAGGCATAACGTTTATTTTCATACTTACGTTTACGTCGTCAGCGGTTTTCCTTTTTGAAAAAAAAAAAACAAAAAGAAAAATGAAGAAAAACAACAAGAACGTTTGTTCCGAAGTACCTGAGGACACTCTGCACGGTGAATTTGGCGAAGCGGTGACTCGGGGCTCATTTTCGAACACGATATGGTAATTAAGTTTCAGCAGGTACGGGATCGTTCGTTATTAAAAAAAAAAAGCAGATGCGCAAGTACACTGCAGCGCGTCATTGAGCACCGACGGAAATATTAATAGAGTGGAACGCCTGAATTAATTATACCAATTACCCATCGTAAAAGTGTTCCGATCGCAAAGCCCGGTGGTGCCGACGGGGCAAACGCGGAGACTTTTTGCGTTAAACGCGGCGAGAGTGTCTCGCGTGCGAACCATGTCCAACAGCGGCACTTCGATGGTCGTTCTGACGAGAGGGCGAACGAGGAACAGTTATGATATTCTTTGAGTTTTGCACGCTTACGTTAATATTGCATCGATGGCGTGACAAAGCGAACACCCTTCAGTCGGGACACTTCCAGCTCGTCCCCACGGTTAAAACCCTTCCCTGTCGTCCCTGCATCGTTGTCAACGATATATAAACCACGCTCCTCCACCGCACGCTGAACCTCACGGCAACTTAACGAGCCCCGCACTCCTCGGCCATATGGGCTTGCAATACACCTCTCTTCCTCCTCTCGATCTACCATATTTAACCTTTGATGTGCAGTTCTTTCGTGTTTATTTTTTTCGTCGAAACACGGTAACGTTCTAGCTTACTTCAAATAGAAAAAAAATAAAAATAAACGATATTCACTGGCGATATACTGATAATATTATTGACGACATACTCGTTGCGATTATACTTGCGGGGCTTTTTTTACACTCCGTCGCGTGCAACTCGTTCGACATGCAATGAATATAAATGACATCGTATGAGATAAGCTACCGATTTTTTTTCCATGTTATTGCGTTTCTATGCCAATTTTTTTAGAACCCTTTTACAGGATGATATTTACATACCATCGAAACATAATCATGGCACTCGGGAGAGTTTTGCACCCTCCCATTGTAGATATCGTTACCAATAAAAATAATATTACGTTGGAAGAGGATACTTCGATTATAGGGAAATAATTATTTCCACCATGAATAAGAATGAATGAGATCGGAATCAGCCAATTAAAATTAAGCTAATAAAATTATGTTCGCGTTTTTCTTTTTTTTTCCAGACACAACTTTCACATAAAATATTTTCATAGAAGGAAACTGTGCCGAAGGAGTTAAATGATGAATTCAACGCTATTAATTGTGCAATTTGCGAAATCGATACCCAATAAACTGAATATTTCAAAGACCTTCCGATAATCACTGATGTGGACATTTTTATGAAAAATCGATTCGAACAATTTGGCCATACACGAGAGTCGAATTAATTGGCAGAAAAATAAACATAAACGATTCGGTGGGGAGTGGGGAGCAAGTCAATCGGGGTTCGAGACTGCCTCGGTATCGACGCTTCGCCATAAATTTTAAAGTTTCTTTGATGCCCTTTTTTCATTGATTTTCTTCTGAATGCAGGAACTCTGCAGATCCATCAAACAGTCGCTTGTGTTACGAACGGAGCAAGCTCGTGTTTTATAAGTTATACGGTGGGTTCCGCCAAAGCCGGGTCGACTCCCGTGAGGCTTTTTTCATATCGGCTGGCGGAGCCGCTACTCGCGCAGACGTCGCTTCAATATTTTCAAATTAGCGTGCCAATGATTTTTTTGCTTACCACCCCCGCTGAAACAAAGGGAGTTTTTCGCCTCGGTCATATTTTCATCAATACCCCAGCACCGAAGCCAGGCAGCAAGCTCGGTTAGAGAACACTTCCCATTCCACTTTCCCCTTCGGTTCCCCCGCTCTTTTTCTCCGTCCCGTATAAAAGTTAATATTAGGATCCGTGTTTCTTCACACAGAAAATATTTCCGGATATCTCGCTCGCTCGAACGATGCTTCGCTGATGGTTATACCCTTTATCGCCTTGTCGATCGCTCCGCTTGCCGAATCTCTCTTGCTCATCTCTCGTTCTCGTTTAAAGTTCAAAGGCACGCGCTACGCCAGTGAGAATGCGTAATTATTGGCTTGTATGAGCTTTTATAAAGGATATTTACATTAGGTATATACCGAAATCGACGATGCACGTTGACGTGGCCAACGAAGTGTGGATAGTTACGTACGTCTGTCGTATCGACAGGCATTTAATATCGCTGATCGAAGAGGCGGAGTACTTGGAGACATATTAAAGGGCAAGAGCTATCGCAATCTCGTACGGGATACGAAGTAAAAATTGCATAACGAAAAAAATGCACGCAATTTTGATAAGGATATCAAAAGGCCGAATGCAGTTTTTGTGACTTGTCAGTATTTTTCCCATCGTTTTGATTCGAGACTGAATTTTTCAAGTGGCTCTAGACTGTGATCGAATCGTTGTTTCCGTCTAGGGGGGAGGGGGGAGGTGGGGGTGGGGGACATTGCGTCGTGTCAAATCTACTACGATATACATATATCTCGCTCTCGCGGAATTAGCGCGGCGAATGAAATTGATTCGATCATCCTCGGGTCTCTCGGAACCGGCGCACACAGCGTGCCGTATCGTATTAGTCTATAAATAGTAGTTGCCCGATGATGGAAGGCCTTAAACGAGATGATATGGCCTCTGATCGACCCAATCAATGCATCCACTAAATCATCGTCTAAACTGACGGCTGCAATACACAGGTTTAATAGTGTACGCGAGCTTTACCGCCGCCTGCGACTGCTGCTGATGCTGTCGTGGGCGACCGGAAGCTTCCACTCATCCAGCGATTGCCGATGCATGGCGTCTTTATGAGGCCACCAGGCATCAGTACCAATATAACACTGGCATATAGCACATAATACGCCGCTCGCATTAGAACCGTGTAATAATAACTGTGTCAGCTATACTCGAATTCTCTATATACGAGTCGTTTAATTTCTATCGATTTAACACGCTGTCGTCTTGAGTTCGCCGTATCTAAGACCGTTTTACAGTGCCGCACGCCCAAGATATTCTCTTACCACAGACCTTTCCGGCTAACTCATCAACGTTTCCTCAATCAACGAGGGGACAAATTCTTAATTTTTTTCTTCGTTTTTTTTTCTTTCAAACTGCAATACAATATTGGTGAAATACTTGTATTGGTAGATACGAAATTTACAAATAATTTCGTGCACTCACGCATGATGTTTTGTCCGGTGGAAATTCCGTTGGTTCCAATAAGTCACGATTTCGACGAAATTCTATAAGATTTTGAAAATCGAGAGTCGCTCATTTATGGAATGGAGTTCAACGATCGAGACTCGCCCCTAGGGGATCGGAAGCTCGGTCTTTTACCTTACAATATTCGCGTTGCGATGGTATCTTTTGGGAAACGAACCGGCGGCGAATTAGCGGAGCTGTTCGACGAGATAAGGGCAGATCGAGAGTGGAAATCTGAAATAAAGGCGACACACATTGAACGTAGCCAATAACAGAGGGGATGGGCGCGTGAAGGAAAGGATGAGCGTGTGGGTGAGACGAAGACACTGGGGACCGGAGTATCTCTGGTGTCCGGCAATCGGCTATCGACTTTTCCATTAGCCGCAAAAGTTGTGGTCACGGCGTAACGGCGAAATTGACTGTCGGAACGGGGGCAGCGGAGAGAGGCGGTGGGTTCCATGGAGAACCGGAGATGCCGAGAGAAGAGACGATCGGTAGGGAGGAGAAAATCGCCAGCAGCGAGTGAGCAAATCGCGGGGGCGCACCAGAAAGAGAGTGACGATAGAACGGACGGAGAAGGGGGATGAGGGGGGAAGGCCGGCATTAATTCTCATAACATTTTACGAGGCGGTATCCGACCTGTGTCAAGTTCTTCCGACACCCTGGAGCACGGTTTAGGACTCATAACTCCCAATCACCCTAAGACATGCAGTCGCTCGCGAGAGGAGCAGCAATTCGCAGAGTGCGTTCGTTCGCTTGGCCACTTCTACTACTCTGGGCTTCTCTTCCGATAGTATCCGAGGAGCTGTACTGGATATACTCTCGGTGTGCTGTGAACGTATATCGAGACACAACCGGACCTGTGAAACGTATCTAGGTGAGATATCTTGTGCTCACCAGGAACCAAGAGGATTACACACGGCACGGAAGTCAACGAGCAGAGAAATTGAATCAATAAACCGACATCTCCAAGATTAAGTAATTATTTAGTTGGTGATACGGTTAAGTGCTCAAATTGTATAAATTTTGTTTATCATGCGTCGTTTTGCATGTCAAGATACTTCCGAAGGACAGCGCGGAGCAGATATTTTTTTAAAGCGGTCTTCAAAATTACGGTACGGTTGGACTTGTCTTGTCAATTAACTTTATACCTTGTAGTACTTCGTAACATTGCTGTCACAGAGTCTTGCGTTGAAGAATTGATTTATTTTTATCGATAAATATATTGGTATGGACAGATTGGTTAGGAAGCTTTCACGAATAAGGAATGGAAGTGATTATGAGAAACTCCAATCAATATCTCCCGCAGTTCGCGTTTCACCTAGTTGAGCAGACGGTAATCCATATCGGCCTCTACAGATACCTCGTATCGGGAGCAAGCGAAAGAGCGCCACGGTCTACCTTCTCCTTCTTCTTCGGCTTCTTTTTATCTTCCTGAAGAATTCATTAACTTTGCGGTGCGGACGATGGGTGCCCGGGCTCGCCGAGGTATTAATACGGGGTAGGAATTACCGGCTTTTCATGCACCCTCGCGCGTCTCCCGCACCTCCGATGAGAGACCAAAGTGATGCGCTCGTTGTCTCGCTCATCTTTTCATCTTCGTTTCTCTCCCACGTTTCTTCGATATCTGCGGCTTCTTTGCTTTTACGAACTTTCCGCCGGTGCGAAGACCCCGGCTTGCGATCGATAATCTTCCAATATTTACCGGAATAATAGCGCAGACGCTTTTTTTCATCAACTCTTTCCCTTTTTCTTTTCTTTTATTTTATCACGTCCCCTTGCCCTTTCGAGTAATTCACGGGGTTCGCTGTTGAACAACCGTGCGAAACGAGGCGGACATCAATGAGCGGAGCTGACCTGGAAGATGCCCACGGGTACCGGATGATACAGATCGGATAGGAAAGGAGAGACGAAGGGCTCCGTTTCGTCGTACTCGCGCGAGCGGCCGAAGTGCATTTGGCCATCAAATAACATCGGCAGCGCCTATAACCGGCTTACGTCCCGACATAAAGTCAGCTTGGCTACGGCGTGTGCTCACTCTGTATCTCAGTCTTTGAGGGGGTGGTCTACATGCTCGGCACACCACTACCACCCATCTCAAACCACTAACTCGTGATCAGGCTGCCTAACCAGCGTTGAACTACCGTAGTATCAGGAGTTGCGGCTCTTCGGGGCGCTTAAGGTCGCGCGATATCAGTTGATTGGGTCTCGCAAGTGTCGTGGTTGGGCCGAAAGGCACTATCCGTTCCACCTACCTCATCGGGGCGGAAGGATAACGCACATCCCTTACTCACTGCGACTCCGAACTCTGTGGATACCAATCTATATTTGCGACATTACATGTTTTAGCCTCGCGGTAGTCGAGAGTCTCCGCAGTCGCCATGCGCGTAAAGAGCATTTTAGTGCCATTCTGGACTGAAACGGGGAAAATCGGGAAAGAGCGGATATATCGTTGGAACAAGTTTTGACCACCTGCTCCTAAATCCATATCGCCAATTTCTTGGGTTCGCTCACCCGTCCATATTTCCAATTAAACTTTCCGCCTCATTGTGGCAGCCGATATAGGCACACACACGTCCGCACGTTCACGTACACACGCACCGGACGGGAAGACCGGGTGATACTTTCCCGGGATTAGAGAGAAGATACACGCAACGGTGGATTTTCCAGGGTGAGTTCCACCGACCTTGCGACGCTCGAGGGGATGAGCACACGACGAGGGAAGCCATATAGCAACAGCAACCACGTGCTGCTCCTTGGAGGGGACCACCAATAACTTGCCAATATCGGCATTACTGGCGTACTGAGCGCAATATAAACGTTTATGACCCAATGTGCGTCCATTCAACCCCCTTTTGCGACCACGCGAAGCTACTCTTCCCCAGTTCCCTATACCGACATCGCTTTTTCGACAGGGGTTCTCCACGTCCGGTATACCTTTCCTGCTGTTCTTCGACATAAACAACCTTGCCGTATGAAACCATTTATGTACGCCTCAATGTTCACTTTTTCTTTCTAATTATTTCGAACATAAAATGAGAAGTCTGCGAGCAGTAAAACAAATCGAGCACAATTATAAATTCGTGATTTAAGATTCAAGCATTTTTTGGTCTTTTGAATGATCGTAGCTTGCAGTATTCAAAATACGACCAGAGTTGTATTTTTTCAGGATGCGAACTGAAATGATTCAGTTAATTTAAGAGTTTCTTGAGACCTCCGGAGCCGATGATAGAACTCTCGACTTCCGGAATCACTAGGAAAAGGCATTGAGAATCCTTGTATTTGTTGCTGCTGAAAGCTACTCTGTGTGTCCGAAGACATCTATAAGACATGAAATGAAAGAAGGGTGTGGATCGGTAAGCAATGTGTGGCGCTCGGCGCGGACAGCAAGGCCAAACGACCCCTTCTTGCCCAACGGGGTCAATGTGGTGACGTTGTTGGTGGTGGATTCATCGGCGGGGTATTCGTGTTCTGTGCGGTCCGTCCTCGCGTCGGGGACACTTAATGTTTCCCTATCTATAGTGGACAGGACAGGACGACCCGGGATATTGTTATATACGATATTGTCGAGGCTAGGATAGGACATGGCAAATGTCTGGTCCGCAGGGTAGACGGAGATCGGGAGAAACGAGGAGAGGAAAAGGAAGAGCACAGCCGGAGATATCGTCGACCACCAATTACCGCCGACCAAGAGTTATTGAAAAGATCCCTACGGACGGCTGGAGACGAGAAGACCCGCGAGCAGAAGAATATCGCGTTTCGCACGGCTAATGAACACTGATTACCGTTCGGCGCCTGGACCACCGATGATTTGTGTAAAAATCCGCGTCCCCTAAGACTCCGCAGTCTTTATTCCGCGGAACTCCCGTTGCCGCCGTCAACGGGCAATCTATCTTTCGGTCCTAACACCCAACACAAGAAAATGGACAGAGTACTTTTTATTGATCTGACACTCAGTCCTCAGTCCTCCATAGTCATTTTGGCAATCATAAATATCTGTCTTCTATTATTTCAACTTCCCCGAAAGATGCCGTTCTTAACCACAGACAACCACAAATATGACACAAGGCGCCTGTAATTTTTACGACAGCAGCATTGCACTTCAATATATTTGTTGCTTACATCGCGCCTTATTGATTTCGCTTCATGCTTCGATTTCCTCTGGAGTTAAAATTTTCGAGCGTTACATCGGGCCTTGTCCAGACTTTGTCACGTCCCGATGTAACGCTCGAAAATTCTACTGAGCTATTACTGGTGAACAATTCTCGTAATTTTCGTTCTGATTTTGGAGTACACACCTTTAATCGCGCGCCAGAAGAGGGATTTTACACTCGATCAGGACTCCCGTGTATGCATCGGAGAATGAAGACAGCGTCGATGAGCAGCTGAGGAAGGGGCGCACGTGGATACTATGGAGGACTTTGGAGAAAGCTTTGGACGAGACTCTCCTCCCTGCCCCTTCCCGACCGGTAAACGACATGATTCGCTAACACCTCTAACTCCTGATATAACGGAGTATTAGTTTTGATGCCGACGCGCGTCCGCCCTCCCACGACGTTTCGTAGAGCTGCTCGAAGGAGCCGCTCGTGTAACTCGTACAGCTCGTACCTTTATCGCAGCATCCGATATATAGCAGGTATAGGAAGCGAGAATGAACGTTGGAGAAAGATGGATCCAGAGAAGCAGCGAAGAAGGGGTGTGGGGCTGCTGAGACGAGAATCCCTCTTTACCAATTTTCCTCCTCAAAGCTTCATCGTCTTTGATCAGCTCTCGCGACGCCCCTATAATGTCCCTAAACTCCCCGCGCCCCGTCCCACTTCTAACCTTCTCCCGTGGCAAAACCTCCTTCGCTCTCTCCTCATTCCATCGTCTTCGTCATCACCTGGTCTCGATTCTCCCCGCTTCCACCCGTCACAACGACAAGCCTCATCCCTCGGCGGGAGACATCGGAGCACTGTCTCGATCAACTTTCAATCGAATATTTCACGGGAATTAGTTGCTACAAGTCTGCTCATTCTCCGATCCCGAACAGTTGTCACTACGCCGTTCACGGAAACGAAAATCCTCGATATCGAGATACATTTTAAAAAAATCAAGTCTTTGGCAATAAAACCGACGATACTCGAACCGTACTTTTACCTAAAACAGTAAAAAAAGTTTATACTGTTTGCGATAACTTATTGTCCACGAACGTCCACAATTTTTGAATTGTCCATTTTCCGTTCGCACCATCCAGTTCTAGTTTTTCAAACAAAAGTACAAACTAAAATTGTTAATGTCACAGGAAATAAAGGGACAGGTTTGTATATTCAAACCTGAACAGTAGAGTCTATCACTTATTCAACACAATTATTTCTCTGATTTTCCGGATTACGTATTATATATTACATATTGTAGTGCATTAGAACAAAAAATTTATATTTTTATTGTATTCCAGTAAACTAAATTATATATATAGAAAAAGTACTATTTTTAAATTTTGTAAAAGGGTTCATCCCGTGAAATAAATAAATAAATAAATAAATAAACAAATAAATATTCCTATTTTACGAAATGATCTGTTTACTGTGTACGGTACAATCTAATCGCATGGGATAATATTGTTTCCTTGAGTGATCGCTTGATTCTAGATCGAAATCTCTCTATCGTTCTTTCTGTTTCGTCGAGACGAATTGATGTATCACTTGACGTGGCAATTAATCTCGATGGCGGTGAATCTGCTCTCCACCCTTTGACACCTGTATTTCTCGGCGAAAGATCGCGGGGGGAGATCGCCGGTATTCGAAGAGTCGTATTTCGACGTGACTTCGAAAGAGACCGCGACGGTGGGAGGCAGGGAGGAAGGAAGAAGAATCAAGAGGCAAGAGGATAGCGAGGAAAAAGATATTACGTTTATCCGTTTGTTTGCCGAAAGTCTCATAAATAAGGATCCTTTGAGCGGACGGCCGCGATACACCACCGCGCTCGCCTTATCCTGTTTCAGCATCTTTTTCTTGGATAGAGGGATGTATTCTCCCGAGGGGGTTCGCTCGCTGAAGGATCGATTCACGAATGTATACGCTCCTTCGTTTCTGCCAACAGTATTACCAATTAACGAGATACAGGAGATGGAAAGACGGAAGGAAAAAAAGGGGCGGGCAAGATTCTTTCATCGGCCCCGCATACCGAGAGCAATTTGTATTCGGGGCTATGACATATTTATAAATGTGATAATCGCGAAAGGGAAGGCCATCAATGTCGATAAGAGTCTACAAGAGCAATTACAAAAATCCGAGCAGAAATCCGACGAGACCTTCGGCTTTTCACGAGGGATACGGAAAAACATAAATTCTCCGAACGATCGCCTGCAAATATTTTTCTGAATTCTCGTAGCCGATGTAATAAACACACAGAAATTATCTTCGTTTCTTAAACCATCGTAACATTTGTAACACGTTGACCAGGCAGCTTTGAGAAAATTGAGAAATCTATCGATTTTTCTTTTCTCTTTGCACAATCGAATTGATTGATGCGTCAAAAATTTAACGGGCTGTAATAAATGATAACTAAATCGTAAATTCCATCCGGCAAACCCGCATCCTGTCGCGAAAATACTACGACGTCGAACCTACACGTGTGACTTGATTCGCCTTTATATACATCGAGGAGTCGGTACGTTCGGGACTAACGACATATTATAGTACCCGCGTACGTGAACTATTAGTGCGTGGGTCGGGGTGGAACAGAGATGCGAGCACACCGACCCATAATCTCGAGTTGGGATCAGTCTGGACGCGCGGTGCATCGTCTCGTCGACGTCGCTCCCGCTGCTGATGCACTTATACTGGCATTTATAACTCATCATTATTATTTGAGCTGATTAGAAACACGCGTGCTTGGTCCTCCTCCTATTCTTCTTCCTTCGTCTTCTTCCTCTTTATCGTCTTCATCATCGTCTTCTTCTTTGAGTAATTTGAGCGTGCAAGAATAATCGACAGCGTTATTCGGTCTCTGGAGTCTTTTCGCTCCGATTCCCCCTGTAACGTGGCGACTGTGCGAATTGGCAGCTGCCACACTCTCCGCCCTCCTTAACGATGAGATACGAACATTATCGCTTATCGACCGTGCTGACCAGAAGCGTTGATGATGCACTTTTTTCCCTTCCTCACGGAGGAAGTTTTTTTTTCGAGAACAATTTTTTTATCTTGATATTTTAGTGCCATTTCTTAGAATAGACTAATTCATTGGAATGAAGTCAATCGATTTGTGTCTGCCTTTATTCGAACGCTCATGCCGACCATGCCGACCGGTAGCGTAAAAAAAGAAACATTTTTGTATTTTGGGATTTCAGTACCAGTTCCTAGTATAGACTAAATCAACCAGGCCGAATCATTGGGATGAAGTTGTTCGTTAATGACTTTATCCGAACGCTCATGTCGACCATACTAATCGGAATCGTAAAAAATACATTTTTCGACTTTTTTATTTTGAGATTTCAGTGCCAGTTCTTAGTATAGACTAAATCAACGAGACTGAATCATTGGGATGAAGTAGTTCGTTAATGACTTTATCCGAACGCTCATGTCGACCATACCAATCGGAATCGTAAAAAATACATTTTTCAACTTTTTTATTTTGAGATTTCAGTGCCAGTTCTTTAGTATAGCCTAAAGTATATACTATACTTTAGTCTATTTCGTTTAGTTGGGTATAGTAGTTCTTTAGTATAGACTAAATCATCCAGGGTTAATAATTGGGACGAAGTAATTTGTTAACGACTTTATTCGAACGGTCACGTCGACCATGCCGATCGGAAGCGTAAAAAAATAAATTTTTCGACCGCATGCCTTGTATTCTCCGATCATTACGATAGTGTTGGAGCCCAAACAAAAGGAAAGGATTGCGATAGTGTTCTCAACGCAGCTTCGACGGTAATTCGATTCCGCAAAATCGGGGAGTGAACAAAGCAAACAACGGATTCCATGGGAGCCGGCGGAGCGTTCCTTTTGCAACATTGATTCGTCGAAACGAGGGAATATCCCGCGAATCACGGTTACAATATACCACGCCACTACCAGCTAGAAGCATGAAGCCCATCACCCGGGCAGGGCCATTAAAGAGGTGCCATAAAAGAAAGAGCGGCCAGCACAGTAGAGGGCGCAGTGGCCGAGTGAGAAGCAAGACAGATATATATGGCGGTACGTATGCCGAGGTTGGTGGGCGAATTTGTCAGTATTAAATAAATAACCCATAAAGGCAGGACATCAATCCCCATAGAAGCATTAACGCCCGATACGAGACGGGGCTCGGCTGTTATTTTTCATACCGGCAACAAGGCCTTACGAGTGAGGCCTCGGCAGCGACGGGAAAGTAGAACGAGGAACAGCCAGCAGGACGAGAGGAAGGAAAAAAGAATGAAGAAACCTGCGTGCTTTCGTGTGCCTCCTCTGCCCCAGAAGGGACTTATCTCTTCGAGCTTTTTATGACCGAGAAGTTGCGTTATAGGCACGGGTGCCGCAGATCAAAAGTGATGTCTCCATTATAACGTAAACACTTAACGACTCTCGGGCACCGGTCCCACCTTCTTCGCCTTATAAACCGTCGAGTTTGAGACTTCTTGCGCATGCGCGAATGTTAGAACGGGACGAAACAAAATGCGGCAGGTTTTTAGATGGCAGATTTTTAGTGTGCAATAGGCAGACTGAAATTAGGGGGAAGTGGGCAGAAATATAAGTCCACAGTGGCGGAAATTCTGACAAAACCTGCCCACAGACTCTGCTATCCGAACACTGCCCACAGCGCGCCAGAAATCTGTCATGATTGCTGTGACGTATTATTAATGGACAGTAATCTTCGTTGAATGTGCCTGGGCTGGTTGACTTCTCGAATCTTTCTCATAAGTAGCCTCTGTCATAGACAGACAACCATTAGCCATTTTCACTATCGCAGATATTACGCGAATATCCTGCAAAATATAGTAATCGGTGGCGTTGCGATCGCGAATCGTTTGTTTCAGATTTGTAGGTTATATCGGCATATCGATTAAATTTTTTTTAACGTACACATACCTCCAAAAATTTGATTGATGAAATTTTCAGTTTTTATTTACGGATTTCTCAGTTTTAATCTACGACATTCTTAGTTTTGCCCACGAAATTCTTACCCGGATACGCAAAATTTTACCAACCCGCCTTCTGAAAAATATATGGGTTGTGTAAAAATTGCTATGTTCTCTGTAAAAAAAAATACACATGTCAGTAGTGGTGGCCATGTTGCGTGGCCAAAATTTACCATATGGCTTAGTAGTTTTACCGAGTTCCTTTTCTCAGTGTTCTGTTCTGGATGTAAACATGAACACTTTGGAACGATTTACATGCTAAAAACAGAGATTATTTTCTGGCATTAAATTTTCGCCGTCAGTGAGATATCGAAGAAAGGCGTACGAATCGTACACCAGTCGATAATAATTCGCGCTTTCCTGTTGAAAATCCCATGACGATTTTTTGTCGTCCCTTCATTGGACTAGATCGGACTGTCGGAAAGGAGTCACGGCGGAGTTTCGCATCGGGTGTATTCGCTGGAGTAAGAGACCACCGGTCGCGAAGGAGCGGAGAGCAAAGAGCGGCGAGCGCTTTTGCTTTTCGCAGCGCGAAAGATGAGCGGCGGGGCGGGCGCGCGCGCGTGCGATGGGGCGATACGAGAAGCGGCAAAGACGAAAAGGAAAATCGCCTAGGAGGTGGGGGAGGAAGGAAAAGAGAAGCGCGCGCGACCGCGAGCCCGGTCGTCGTCTGTCGATACAAGGCGTCGATTGTGGGGCTGAAAGGGACCGCCGCGGCCTCGACACGCACCGCACAGCAAACGCACCGCACCGCAGCACAGTGGCTGTCTGTGCCCGATAGATCCTGATGCCGAGATACCGAACATCGCCTCCCCATCTCGAACGGCGGCTGGGCTATTAGCTCCAGCTTTGATTGGCTCCGTTTAATGGTCCAGGCGACACGCATATAAATTGCTACTTCCAGCTTTGAAGATATTTCGAGTGAGAACGAAATAGCGAAATACGTGAGAACGCGAAGGAGAACGGGTCTAGTCTGCGCCGTGGAATTATGCATCCGCGGGATGCACGGAGCAAGTATCGTCAGAATCGCGACTACACCTCACGATTTCCCGGTCAGTAGCCTGGACCGTCTAAACTGCAGCGTAACGGAAATAGGGAACATTTCTTTCGGCAATGTCTTTGAACGTCTCGACAGCTGTGTAAAATCCAAAGAACTGCAAAGATTTTGCCAACATTGTAAGATTCACCTGGACCAACCATTACATTTCGAGATATTTATCACCAGAAAAAATAAATGACGCGAGCCCGAGTCGCAGTCCGAGCGGCAAGTCTCGCGTAACCTCATCCAGTTTCCGTTGCCACTTCACGTCATGTTATTTGCCACATGATAGCCGGTTAGGACAAATCGCGTTGAAATAAACAAAAATTATGTCGATACTCCATCGTGAACGGACGCGAAAATTTCGATGCCTGTGCTAGGTCTTCGTCCAACGATCAGTAACGGTGGACGCGGTTGAGGAACTTTCAAAATTTTCGCAAACTCGTGAAATTTCTCGTCGCCGCTCGTACACTCTCGTTCGTCAGGGATCAGTGACTTTTCCGGAGCGCCAGACAAGTGCCCGAGCAGCTGATGTACCATGGGGAACGCAAAGTTTAGGCTATTGCGATTCGCGACTCAAGTTTGACGACTTCATCTGGACTTGTGTGCGAGCTCGGGGGAGAAGCAAAAGGTTACCAGTCGAAGTTGAAGGAAGTCGTCAATCTTCGTATCGTTAAATCCTGGTTTCGTCCTTCAATTTACTCGCGGCGCGAATCAAGAACCCGGAGACGAAAGTTCCGAAGCTTCCAAGATTTTTTCCCCGTAATTTATTGTCTCCCATTTATTAATCGGTTTGAGGTTATCGGTGAAATTCTTCAGAGACAAACATGTCCGAATCAACGGATATTTGTCTGAGAACAACAAGATCCTCGATCGTCAAGCCAGTTCGTGTGCCATCGGCTCGAAGACCAAGTTCAGCGATTCCCCGCCTGACCGAGATGAACGCAAACCCCGACGACCCTCGCGATGACGATCCTCGTGACACCTTCATCGACAATTCCTCGGTCACATCATCGACTCAAACGATGTCCGTCTACCTGCGACTTAAGCCGCACTCGACCAAGTCGAAAAGAATCAAAAGAATCAAAGACGAAGCTTACGTCGTGATGAACCCGTCGACTCTTCTGACGAAGTTCCCGTCGCTGGAGGGGAGCACGAATTGCTCAAAAACTTCCAAAACTCCCGAAGCTACCAGCCGAAAATTCACATTCACCAGGATATTCGCTCCGGAGACTTCGCAGTCGGAATTCTTCGATCAAGCGGTGAAACAGCGTATCGTAGAATATCTCGCCGGTAAAAGCTATTCGATGATGACTTACGGCACAATTAGCTCAGGCAAGACTCATACGCTTCACGGAAACGCCGAATCACCGGGAATAATTCCGCTCAGTATAGAGTTCGTGTTTTCCTCTGTCGATTGCACTCTTTCGCCTTGGTACAAGCCGATCAATCTGAGCGAGGTGCAGAGCTTGAACGAGGCTGGACGTCGTCAGGAAACCGAAGTTCGAGAAAACTTGCTGGGATCGAGATCGATCGATCGAGCTCTGTGCGCGATGACGTACGGATCGGTGGCTAACTCGATGAAGGAAAAAAGAGAACCGGGCGACATTGGCGAAGCTATGTACTCGGTTTGGTTGTCGTTCGCGGAAATTTACAACGACAACGTCTACGATCTTCTCGCCGACGACGACAATCAGGCAAAACTCGCGCCGCTCAGGCTCGTGAAGGACAAGCTAGGTAGGATATTCGTTCAAGGCTTGCGTATGATTTGCGCAACGACCGGTCTGGAAGCGTATCAGATTTTGATCGCCGGTCAAGCGAAGCTGTCCGTGGGATCGACGAGCCTGAATCCTCGCAGTTCGCGATCGCACTCGATCTTCACGATGAAGTTACTGAAGTACATCAAAGAAGGCGCCCCCGAAGAGGTCGAAGTGAGCACGATAACGTTCTGCGATCTGGCCGGTACTGGAAGATCAAAGAAATCGACAGGATCGGGAAACGAGCTCAAGGAAGCTAAGAACATCAACAATAGTCTTCTCGTACTGGGCAGGTGTCTGAAAGGCGTAGCGGATTGCCAAATGTCCAGGCAGAACGTTGAAATCGGAGGTCCTTTCAGGGAATCAAAGCTCACGAGGCTTTTTCAGCGAGCTCTTTCGGGAAAGGAAAATCTTACGCTCATCGTCAATATCGATACTTCACCCGATCTCTACGTCGAGACACAGGCTGTTCTGAATTTTTCAACGATCGCCAAGAAAATCATCGTTGACGTTAGAAGAGATGCCAAAAAATTGTACGGCACGGAGTTGACGATCGCGAGTCCAAAAGGCACTCGTACTACCGCAGAGGAGAACACAGACTTAAGCAGTCCCGTTGAACCTCCAGCGAGGCTCGAAGATGCGAACAAAAGTGAGTTGGAAGAGCTCAAAGAGTGCAACGCGTCTCTGAAGAAAGAGAATAAAATTCTTCGGGATACGGCGTTGAGTCGCGAGTACGAGATACGTCAAGAGATGTCGGATCTGTATGCAGGCATAATCAAAGATCTGGATTCGAACTGGAGAAAACGGACGGAAGACGCCGAGGTTGGCCAAGAAGATTACCTGAAGTGGTCGGTAAAACAGGTAGAAATGTTTTACGAGGAGCGCATCGACAGTCTGACGAACAGGAAACGACGGAGAACTTCCGGCGGTGATGAGAGGGACGAAGGTAGGACACTGTTCGAAGAACTCGAAGCCGAAAATTCTCAAATCACCTCCAAAGTCATCGGGCTGCGGGAAACCGTAAAGGAATTGAGAGAAGAACTGGAGACGTTGAGCACCGATAAAAACAAATGTGTCTTTGAGCTTGGACTTGCCAAGGACCAAATTCGACAAGTTCGGGATTTAATCGTTGGGGAGATGGGCGAGAGAGAGGGGGAAGAGAAAGAAGACAAGAGTCTGCTGGTCGATGAATTGAAGAGATTGATTAGTGATAAAAACGAGACGATCAAGAGTTTGAAAAAACGTTTGGACGCTGCGAAGAATGAACGTACAAAAATCGTCACAAATAAGCTTAAAATTGACAAAACGGAGCCGGAAGTGACGGACACCACGGATAATTTGATTTTGGACTCCTTCAGTACTGAAGAACTGAAGGAAGAACTTCGCAAGAGAAGCGAACGGGATTCCAATGTAATCCTATCGAAGCAAATTGAGGTGCTTGAAGAATCTGACGTCAGTTTTGAAAAGGACGTTGTTGCGGCATTTTCTACGTTGACTTTTAACAAGAGAAGCAACGAACTGGTTGTGCCAAGAAAATATTCTATAGTTGAAGCTGAAAACTCGTTGGTGGACGAAGAAACGAGCAATTCCGTGGTCTCATCGAGGTATCCAGCGATGGAAGCTCAAACCGACGAAGCAACGAAGAATCCGCGTTCAAGCTTTTTCAGAACGTTGGAGAAAGTTTTTCGATTCAGTGACCAGAGCGGAAATGGCGGTGATGATTCGGGGATAGCCGTGAGTAACAGAATGTCGTCCAGCACGGACAACAGTGTAAAGCAGGAAACTGACGAGAAGGGTAGTCAAACGAGCTTCGAAAATGACGAAAGCGTTAATAACAGAAATAATCAGCTGATACAGGAACGAGTGGAGCAACTGAAGCTCGACTATTCGAAGCTAAAAGCCGAACATCTTCACGAAACCGTTCGAGTTACCGAACTCTCCCAAGAGCTCGAATGCATCCAGTACGCTTTGGGTGAACTTAAGGAAATGACACAGAAAAACGAGCGAAAAATCGCACAGTATGAGGAAGAATTGGCCTTACGTGAAAAAGATTTGTCGAATCTGGAACGAGAGAAGACTGAAATTGAAACGAAGCTGATCGACGTATCGAAACAATTGGAAACAAGATCGATCGAGTATGAGAGGAAAATTGTCGAGCTCAGTGGAAAATTGAAAATTTGCGAGGAGAGCGAAAATCGAACGTCAAAAAGTCTCGACGAGTATTTGGAGAAATCTTGTTCTCTGGAGAGACAATTGTCCGTGGCGCACGTCCAACTGGACAAAGCTTCGATAAAATGCTTCACTGAGCACATACCGAAGATCGAAAGGTTGGAGAAAGAGTTATTTGCGAAAACGTTGCGGGTCGACGAGCTCGATGGAAAGGTGACCGACGTTGAGAGAGATTTGGCGAGGGTTGATGAACTGACCGAGAAGGTGTCGGATTTTGAGATGAATTTCGACAAGTATCAGAAGGAAAACGCTGAGCTCAGACGTCAGTTGGGCGAACGATTGGAGACGCAATCTACTCTCGAGTGGAAGCTCAAGAAATTGATGAGCAAAGTACACGAGCGAGAGAATGAAATCTCGTTGCTGAGAACGGATTTGGGTAACGTAGTCAAGATGAACATGGAGAACAACGAGCGCGCTAGAGAATTGAGCAGAGAAATAGGCGAGGCACTCGGTAGACTAACCAGTGTGAAAGGAGAGATGACGCGATCGGAGGACGAGCGAAGAAAACTCGACAGAACGTCTGGACACGAGATTGGAAATCTTATTGCCAGACTGGCGGATTTTGAGAAGAACGCCGCACTGCTCGCTCGTATAAGAGACAACGAAGATGCGAGAATGGATGAATTGCACCGAGTCAAGTTACTCCTACACGAGAAAGAACGGGAGATGTGTCTGTTCAAGAAAAATCGTGATAAAACGATAAGAAGGTAAAATTCAGCACGATTTATCCCTTTAATTCAATTGTTTTAAACAATTATATTTTTTTTGTTCTTCATTTACATTTCGAAGATGAAAGAAATTTAGTTTTTCCTAACTTTATAATTATATTTTCTTGCAATTGACTATTTTTTAATTTCATTTTATTTATTCACTTGGAGGTTACTAGGAGGTTCACGATACATTAAGGAATTTTAAAACCGGAAATTAAGATTTTCAGAAATTTACCTGCAATACGTTACTTCCGGTCGAAAAATGAGATTTTCAACCTATTTTTAGTAGTAGTAAGTGTGTATTTATTACCAATACATATGATGCGTTGATGGTCGGTACCATTTTTTTTTCCATTTATACATTAATATATTTCTAATATCTATTCTACTTGCATTCAAGTATTGTCAACGGGCCATCGACGGAAGTCTTCCAGCCCCTATTTTTATTTCTGTGACGAGAGATAAACACGTATCTGATTGCATGTGTGCAAAAATGAGATATTTTATATCGAATTATATGTTTTTACAAAGATACGAGACACTGATTAGGAAGCTCCAGGCCGATATCGAGACGCGATGCCATCGAGAGTCCTCGAAGCTCCGAATGTTATATCCGAAAAGAGCCGTCTCAAAGGAATCGTTGAGGAGTATGGCTGGATCGGTTCGATGGAAAAGTACGGTTCATCAAAGTGTCGAGAAGATAAGAAGTTCTCAAGAGACCGTCGGCGAGCGAACGGGCCATCGAAGGAAAACCTCGGCACGCTGCAGTTGCGCTCACATCTATCCTCCATGCTCGAGACTTATGAAACGCTCGAGTTCTCGCGCACTCGTAACTTCATCGACGTCTCTGGAAGGCTCGAGATCGAGCGGAACCAAAAATTGCCTTATGCAAGATGACGACGATGAGCTTGCCAACCACGAAATAATTGAGGTAATTAAAATATTCATTTAATAATAATTAACAAACAGGGAGAGCTTCAGAGAGTTCAAGCGTTAAAAATATTTTTGATTTAATCACAATCGAATAAAAACATTAAAAATTAAATTAACGAGGTCTAAATTGACGTAAAAAATGTTCAGTAGTTTTACGATCGGGCGAGAATATCTTCTCACATTTGATATTTTTTGTTTGAATCGAAAAATTCGAGAAAGTATATCAGCGTCTCAAGACATGTAGACTCGTATTAGTAACGATCTATCAGAAAAATTCATTCCTGACAGTTGTAAAGTTTCAGACAAAGAGTCGCACAGAGATGAATATGGACATGGTCGATTGTCGAAGTTACGACCGAAGAGAAGCACTCTCCCAGGCCACCGGGACTTTCAGCATCCCTTCAACCAGCGATGACTCATTTACGGATCTTCGTCGGATTCCAGAATTGATGGAAATCAGACGAACGAACGGAAGAACCCATTTTTGTTTGCGAAAGGGAGACTCCGTTATCGGAAGCGACGGCAAGCCAAGAATGTGATTTATTGGTTGATTTTAGTTTCGTTACACAATCATTGTTATCGTGATCACGTTTCGTAGGAATGAATGTGTCGTTGCTACAGCTCACTATAGATACACTTTATTTTTCGTTATTTTCATTCGTTCAATTCGATATACCTCACTCACTCCGGAGTCCCTTGAGGCTGTAACCGCGATCCAATTATCGGCAATCATACCCCGTCCACCAAATACATGTGTCATGCCAAATTATATTTTGTGTATCGAGGGGAGCTACTGCGAACGTTATTTAATTTACTGGCATCAACTGAATTCCGTCAAACCGTATAATTAACGAAAAACATTGACGTCTCGATTTTTTTAGTATACGAGCATAAAAAAACACGATCGTGATATTCGTTCAATTAATAAAATATATTATCGTTTACCAATTAATCGTTGTAACGAAGTAGCCTAAAAATTACCTTGTCGTTACACTAAATCTTCCGAAAAACAAATATCAAAATGGTCTTTTTTGTTTTTACCAACAAATTACAACTGTGAATTTTTTATCTCGAGTGATTCTCTCTATAAATATTTAGTTTCATCGTTTGTTTGTTGATTTCTATATTCTCTTTTTTTATCACTACACAACATCCCGCACCACACAATTATCAACGTTCATTTTGCGTTCACCAAATTAACATCTCACCGTCCGAAATGATATTTTGTGCATCGAGGGTGAAACCGAAAATATGATTTCGCGCGATGGCAAGAGACGCATCAAATACGGATTCTGATAAGCCGAGAGATTATCGGTTACCAATAATGTTATTGCTCACTGCGACGCCACATGATACTAGATCGCAGTGGCACACAGGGCTTCAGCGTTCGTTATAATAATCCGATAGTATAGTAGTCTTCTCTACTCCTCCTGTCTCTATTTCCTTTATTCCCCCGAATGTACCCTCAAAAGCCTCGGATCCAGCAAGCGTGACTATATCGCTATATATGTCCTGGCTCACAGGGGTGGACCATCGGATTTTATTGGCAATATGCTATAATTCCTGACATTAGATGCCGCTGACGCTTTCGGACTCATTACCTCCCTACGGTCCCTACGTGATCTTCTTTTGGCCAGACTACTTTCCGGACAGAACCCACCGTCCCTGCGCCTTTTAGTCACCCCCGCATGCCCCCATCTCTTTCCAACCGATCCCTTTATAGGAAATTATGGATATTGAGGACTATCGGCTTGATAACTTCCAGCAAGGCCGACGATACGCGCATTACACCAGGATATCCCCTAAATTAAGTTGAAATACTACTTTTTCGACCAAAGTATCATCATCCATCAAACGATTTTTTAATTAAGCCGTATTTAGGAGGCCCACACATTTAAAAAGTTTGTACTTTTTATAACTTGTCGTGCACAAACGCCCACAATTTTGCGTTTCTTAAGTTTCCGATCGCACCCTCCGACTCCAGTTTTACAAACAAAAGTACAAACTAAAATTGTAATGACACGGAAAATAATAGAACAGTTTTCTACATTCAAACCTGAAGAAACGAGATTGTTACTAATTTAACAAAATTATTTTTACGAAACTTCACATTCCTATTTTACTAAATAATTTTTTACTGTACACGATGAGATATGTGAAGCTTGTATATTTCAACATACAACATACTTTTTTTACACTTACACTGGGAAGAATGGATAGTATTGAATAGCATCTGGACCTCTTTTCGCGAATACCTCGCCAATTTTTGTGATACATCGTGTTTTCTTTTACAGCATCAAAACAGGGAATTGCGGAAACAGGGAGTTCGAGGTGTTCTCGAATGTGTGTAATGTACAATACAGAAACAGAGGTCGGGTAAGACGTGCTGTCGAAACGCCAGGGTAGCTGAGGTGAGATGTGATTCGAGGGTGGGTCGCTTCTCCGGCGTTGGTTTTCTCGATGGCAGATCGCGGGAGCCATTCTCGCCTGGCTCACCTCTTCACCGCCGGTGATTTCTCCGGGCAAATGTACCGCGAACTTTCCTCTTTCAATTGGCAATAAGATTTGATCGTTACGGGAAATATCATCCAATTTCCTTTCTCTCCGTGGCATTCGCTTATTCCACTATCCTATATACCGCGCTGCCCGCTTCAGCTTCTGATGCCTTCTGCCTTCTCGGCTAGAGCATTGCCACCGTCGTTCAACCATCCTCCGCGCTACCCCCTATACCGACCCAACCCCTTCGGCTTTCCCATCAAAGTCTCCGCGCAACCTCTTCGGACGACCGGCTACCACCACCAACATGGAAACTTCCATTGCCCGGCTACGAAAGCCAGAAAGACCCATCTTTCCTACCCTCTCAGCACCTTTCTCGCTCCCTTTCGTTCCTCCTTCCGCCACTCTCATTCGTTTCGACAAGGTACAACCGACTTGTTCTCATTGGCGAGCGTTTCACGCGTCGCTCCTGAAACGCGAAACGATTATCTACCAGTTGCGAAGTGGAATCTTGGATGGAACTATCGCAAGCTCCCTCTCACGCTCGATATTTGTTACATTCGGGGTGGAAACAAGATTCCAGTCTTCGAACTACAGTATTAATAAATAAGTGCCAGTGTATGGGTATTGTAAGGGATCTTGATGAATTGTCGACTCGAACGCTATACATTTTGCGGAGGGAGTAGATACTCCTATTCAATGCAAAGTTTCAACGAAAGGAGACATTATATTGGGAGCAATCCCGGAACATTATTTGTCACGATTAGTCGAACCGCCTTCTCAACGTTAAAGCGGATTGGACGCGAGTGCGAGCAAGCAAGGAAGGTCTTATTCTACTGTTCTTCCCTTCAGCCCCTATCTGTCTCTTCACCCCTTTTGCCCGTGCACAAGGATTATATTTCCCGTATCATTTACTACCTAAAAGTTGAAAGTGGTCTTGCCAATGTAGTCCCAAAGAGGAAAGTTAAAAAAAAAAATAGAAATCTCATTATATCAATAGCAACATTAGTGCAAGTTAAAACATCGCTCACGATTACCTTTAGTTAAATCGCTTATGGTGATTATTATTTTACATACCATTAGATCGACAACTCAATGTAAGGTAGTTTCAAATTTCAAAATGAATTTTTTTCCGAAACAACTACTTAGTTAAAATTTGGAAAAATCTATTATATCGTCAGATGTCGTAACTTTGAATCACCTTTATATTACTATCTACTCAATAGGCTTCGCCCGCCGCATTGATTATCCCAGAATCAAATACTTGTTTAAAATTAATTCAACGATTTTCACTCTCAAGAACGTAACGAACTAGACAGTGTAAAACAATAAGTTTGGGAGGACGAGACGCTTTCGCGATGGGCGAAACGTGCTTTCCGCATTGGCAAGCACCGCATAAATAACTGCGCAAGAATTAGCGAACGGTTGGTACATCTCGAGGTGGATAGCCGTATGCGGCAAGAAGAGATAGAGTTGCGGGTTGCAGGATGAGGGCGAGGAAAACGGTTGGACCGCGAAACCATCGGGAGGAGCGAGGACTGGCGGTGTAGGCGAAAGCGAGCGAGCTTGCAATGCTAGCTCTCGCGAGTACCGAACAATAAGCAATAATACGTAATGCAATTCAAACGTTGAGGCTGGCAATACTCCGCGGACTCGAAGGCTGGAGAGGTGCGCGCGGGGGAGGCTATACAATCCCCGGGAAATGAAAGGCAGGCATTTCCTGCAAACGGGAAAACCGGAGACAATCGTACACAATACGAACTCGCCTCGCGTTCGTCGGGAGAACGAACGAAAGATGGGAGGAGAGGCAGAAATTGAGTCTATTGCATATTTGCCTTTACGCAATTTTCGGCGCGATATTACGCAATAGCTACATCGCTCTCGTGCATCAACCGTACTGTAAATCCTCGCTGAGTAGCGCCTCGGCGTTTTCGACCTCGCCCATTTCTATTCAGCCGTTAATCACCCACGCTGTAATTTTTCAAGATAAAGATTTACAAATGACTTTTTAATTACGAATGTATTTCTATGGAAAAAAGCTAAAGTCGATAATGTAAATTACAAGATGCGTATTTTCTGTTAAAAAATGAACTGACCTGATAATGAGCCAATTTCCGGATGGCGGAAGTGACGTCACAGTGAAAAACGTCATATTCGGTTTGAAAATCTTAGTTTTCGGCCGGAAGTGCCGTCATCAGGAAAAAACGTCACTTCTGGTTCTCCTTCGTGACGTCGTTTCCGGTCGAAAACTGGCATTTTCAAACCGGAAGTGACGCTCTTCCTCGTGACGTTTCGAATCATTCTTATACATGGTTTTTCTGCAGGCAAGTTACTTTTAGGCGGAAATGAGTTTCGTGTAAATACCTTGCCCTTCCTGAGAAATTAACCTAAAAATACACGCATCGAAATACACCAATGTCGGTCGACGCTCCGCAGGCTATAATAAAAAAAAAAGAAATCATCACTAACATCGCCCAACCCCAAGAATCGTGTCGAACCCGCAAGATCTTTCCCGTTACATTTCCTGATACTGTCCTTCAGGGGCAAATTCGGTAAAGAAAAAAAAAACCTCCTCCGGGCTCTCACGCTCAGCCCCGTCCAAATCCCCAATGATCGGCACGCGTGTTATAAGCGGCATCGTTCCCATTCTCTTTACTAATCGTAAAGAATAAGCGTAGCGGACAGAAAAAAACGATCGTATGCTGTACAGGGGGTTGAAAAGTCGTGAGTAGAAACTGGGAGTTTCGAGTGCCGATACGCAGGGGCCGTGGACTTGTGCATGGACTGAGGCCACACGAGAGACAGAAAAGAGCCGGCGATACGGACACCGGACTGGGGGAGGGTCCGGGGGTTGCGAGTGTTTCGCAGCCGCGGGCTATACAGGGGCAGCTGAAGCCACCACCGATGTTGCGATGTGCTAGCCGTATCCCTCGACGCAACTTACCGCTCGCGCGATTTTATTCGCTTTTTTTTCTTCATACGGCACGCGAGACAGTATGAGAATACGATAAGAAAATGCCCGACGCGATTTATATTTCACGTTTTTATATGCTCGACCGTTTTGCCTTGAGGTGTTGGCTAGCTTGCCGGGTATCCTGATACCTTCCCCTTTTTCTGCACTCAGTCTTTCTGTATCTCTTTCTCCATTCTCTCCGCCCCTCCCCTATGTATAGAAATTTTATACAGGCGACCCTGATATGCGAAATACCGTCACCCGAGGCAGCTCGTGGGGGACGAATCGCGCGAGGGGGAGGAAACGTAGGGAAAGAAATGCGGCCGGCAATCTCGTTAAATCGCCTATATTCCAACAAAAGGTCAGTCCCGTCGGAGCAACGGCGAACGTAGAGTGCCAAGGATGGCCTTTTTATTTTACATTTTTTTTTCTTGTGTGATTTTGGCGTCGGGTATGCACGACGACGATGACACTCGACTATCCGATCCACCGATTCTTTCGCTTTGGTGGCACAAGGCTGCGCGTACCCGTTACACGCGGGTCCCGCGATGAATGTTAGAAGTGGCCAAGTTAAGGGGAATACGTGCGCAGAGTGGATGTAAAATTGTACGTGCAGTCTTGTAACAAGATGACGCGCCACCAGGAGCTTGAGTGGCTATTGAGATTCCGGATTCTCAAGCTACCGTGCCGCCCCCGGTAGTGCCGGGGCCCAGGGGGTTGGGAACTCCATAGGTAGGTACTGCACGATACTACGAGATATTGGAGGCAATGAGGCGGGCTACTTTTAACAAGACTACTCCACACTCCCTCACTTCAGCAAAGGCTTTTTCTTCGAGCCATCGTTCTCCGTTCCTCGCGTCTTCTCTGCACATGTATACTCGGTTTGGATCTTCAGCGTATCGCGGGTACATATTGTTATATCCACGTGTGCACACAACTGGGATGGACTGGCAGGTATGGCTTTCATTGTAAATAAATTAAGTGGATATAAATCGTACGCATGAGAAATAAAATCGAGATTTTGGAGTCGCCCTCTAAACTGTTCAAAATGTTGAGTCGTGTTTTGGAGGATGTATCTGGATTTGTCTGCATGGGATATTATAAATATTAAATTTTCTAACGAAGTGACATATAATAATAATGTTGCATTTTCTATTGATCAACAACTTTAATTATTGGCAATTATATTTCCAATAATTATCTAATTATTGGAAAATTTCATCCATATCTAGAATACTGAAGTCCTTTCGTTTGATCTGATTTTCAAAAGAGTAGGCTTTGAGGACAATAATAAAAAAAATAAAAAATCAGTGTACAAATTTAATTTGCGTCTATTGAATCGTTCAAATTTTGTGAGACATGGCGTTTTTCTTTTTAAATCTACTTTTTGAAATTTTGTTTTATCGACAGCGAAACGTGAAAGCAAAAATAATTATTTATTTAAATTCAGGCTTATCTGTCGTTGTGTTAAAGTATTACTTTGTGCCCGGCCGAAATTTCTCATATTTCACCACACAGAGAGCTCGCGCACGTGAAACTCGCGTGATGTTGAAATTTGCAAAACAAAGCGACGATTTGTCGAAATTTATCGGAGAACCGGGGCTCAATTAGGCAAATAAGCAGTCTAACTGCGGGAATAGTAAAGTGCTGAAACGAACGAGTACGCGGACGAATGGAAGGGTGAAACGACAAACAATCCTTCTACTTCGCATCCTTCCTGTCCCCTCGCTCGCCTTTCTCCAAATTGGTCGACGCTGTGGGACGTTTCATTTCAATTCATTTGTTCATCTCTGCAACTTTGTCGAATCCTTCCATCTATATGGCGTTGGTTCGTTATTCGTTCTCTCGGTTCATCGTCAAACGCCTGCATGTTCGTACGCTCGAATTCGAAACTGGACCCTCTAATTTGCCTGTGGCGTGGGGTCTCAGCTATACGGTCCAACCCTCTCGATTCGCTGACCAACCGATGGCACGAGGATGACACACTGAACTCGACAGTTTCGCCGCTCCACGGTTAAACTTTTGCTCACTGTAACGGTCCAGTTTCGTTTTATGATCGCACTCCGATGTAATTAACAAAATCTCTCTTTATCCGTCGCCCCGCACTCACGCCGCCACTTTAGTTTTACCATTATCGCTGTCATTAGCGGCGCAAACTGTAAAAATGTTTGCGAAACGAAGTGCATCGCTCCGGTCCAGGCGTAAGCCGGCGTTTCACGACTCCCATAAGATAACGTGCCATCGATATAAATGGACAGTGTTGATGGCAGCGGGAGCAAAGACGTCGGAGGATGGGAAGAAGGTCGAGAGTAAAAAAAATTCTGTCGCGCGCGCCCGGGAGCATCGGCTGACGGCCGACAAACGGAGGCCGTAATAAAATAGCAGACGCCGATAATTGCCGGCGTTTTTACGAGGCTGTCTCGGATCTTGCACTTTCGGGTAACGACCCCGGAGCCTCTCGTACAACCGTGTGCGCGCGAGTAACAGAAGACCGAGATAAAGATTTCAATTCTTGGAATGAAAATTGTCGATCAATTTAGCAATTGACCTGAAATTCCGCTATAATAAACCACAATCTACAGCCCACATGCCGTTGGCTCTTCATCTTCTTGTAATATGCTGCTATTTCCGCTTAATCGTCTTCGCGAGATGAATTGGTGGTTTTTCGAAATAAAACCCATTGCTGCGTCATTTTTTTTAATGGGATTGTCCAAAGTACTTCGAGGATGTAAAAAACGGGCATACATTTTCATCAAAATCGTAACGTACAGAGGAGAGTGACAGTTCGATAAAATATTGATTTTTCCAGATAATCTATTGATCAAATAATGGTAAATACTTTTCGATAGTTAGACCGACAAATATTCCCTTGATAGTTCTCCAGCAGGATTTTCCTTCACCGTTCCGTCCGAACATATCGAATCTGAAGAATTTTGATTGATCGCCAAAGAACCTAAAATCGTCGATCATCGAATTATTTCCTGTTCACATTTGCGCCGAGATCTTCCATAGCCTATCGCCATTCGATGGCCTCACGAGTGAATAAGTTTGTTTGTTTATATTAACAACACATGTCGATAGCAACGCGAAGCGGATAATTGATCCTGCGTGGAAAGATCTAGATGAACGTTCGCATCGACCGATGTCACATCGTCCCAATCCCGAGACGGTCAACGATAACTATCTCGTGGTCGGACGTGCGACCTTTGATCTCCGTCGCTTCCAAGAATCCGTCAAGGCACCGCTCTCGCTCCGAGTGTTCCTTTCCTCCTCCGAACCGCCGTCCAATCGGTTTTTTTTATTCATTTCTTTCACCACAAGCGCGGTGAACGAGCGAACTGGCCACCCCGTGCACCACGTACTTCGGCGTTTCCGGACTGATGAGTAAGATCGCGTGTGTGGAAAGGGCCGAGTAATTAAGTTCTCGACGGTCTTTCATTCCGTCTCCTTCTGCCTTAGAGCTGCTCGGCTGTATAGCCTGAAAGGCTCTCGTACGACGGTAAGACGGCTTTATTTCTCCGCTCTCGTGTCATTATTCGCGCATTGGTGCACTGTTATGACCTGAAGATAGCCACGAGTTTTTGCGCTCATGTGAATATTCAACGTATCCTGCGCGAGCGGCACGTCATTTTTGCAATGCTTTATTCTGAATTAACGGGCATCTTCTCGCAAAGTCGTCGACGTTGGTACATCCAAGCACCGTGGAAAAGTGCTCTTCAATAAAGAGTCTCGATCGTGGGATTTCTACTAACGTCATTGCTGTGTACGTGCACATGTATTTCCTACCTCTGCTGTAACTCTTGGCGAAACGATCGTTTCCGATCTCGGTATGGTCTCTCGTATTCCTAAGACGGATGTGACTTATTGCCGTGGCGCTTTAGAGTTTTTCTTCACTCTGGTTATTCCCCCTTAACGTACACCGACTCACCCGACGAGATACTGCTGTTTACCGTGACCCTAGATCCGCGCATGCGTGGACTTCCTGCAGAGATAAATCTGACGGCTTCATTGTTCTCGTCCCTTCTCTTCGTCGGTCTTCTATCTCAAAGGTATTAAGCGCATTCGGGATAGACAAAATTGGGTCTAGGCAATCCGAAGCGCAACGCTTTTCGTATTTTTGGGAGGATAACCGGTGCGATGATGCACCGATTAAAAAATACAATTGAATCGACTAAAGATTCGGACGGAGACGTTCAAACTAACATTTTGTTCGTTTTTACTACAGCTAAAAGATGGGTTAGTTCAATAATTTTTTAAAAATGATTTCACCAAAATATGTTTTTCGACCAACTGAACATTTATTTGAACGTCTCTGCTCGAATCTGTCGTTGATTTAATCGCATTTTTTTATCAGTGAGATACAATGTTACCAACAATCAGTTCGTCCGTATTGTTTTCTTATTGTGGCGCAATTTGGCGTTTTTGCATTTTTTTTTAGTGTCGTTATCGTTGGATCGTAAATCGTTCAGTTGCAATAGACAAGGCGATAGTCGAGTGTCGGACGCGCATCACCGACGACGAATTCAGCATCTGGTACCAACATTTACGGCTTATAATGGGCTTTTTGCGGGAGAATGGAGGAAGCCGGAGGGACCGGCGCAAACGTGAAACATCAAACGTCACGGGGATAGAGCGAGCGAGAACGAGGAAAGCCCAAAGAGTATATGAGAACGGGTATAGAGTAGTTGAGAGAGCGGAGGAGTGAGCACAAGAGGAGAAGAGGGCGGCGAGTCGGATGATGCGACGTTACGGTGGAGGGAGTGAGAAAGAGTGAGTGAACGTTTGCTCCGCGCGTTTTCAGTGGCACGTCGGCGCTTTGTGCCCGCACAATCGTAAGATCATGCTCGGTTTTTTGCACAGTGCGTACCGCTCGTGCCCGCGCGACTCGCAACAGGAAAAACTTAAATTGATGCGAGAGTTGCCCGGGAGCGAGACGGACCCGAAGAGCTGCCGCGCCTCTCGAGCTAGATGATGCGGCTAGCACAATATCTGTTGATGCTTGTGGACGTGAGTCGTCCACTTGGCTTTGCGATCGGAGCAATAAGGAACGTGCTTGCTTCGACGGACAAAAAAACAGCGGCATGGGAGATGCCGGTCATCGGCTAGCAATTCGTCATGCAGATATACGCGATGGACAATGTTCCATCCAGTCGCATTGGTGCTCACTCTGATGATACAAATTGGCCGGGGATTCATTTTTTTAAACGTAATGTTGAACTCATTTTGGTTTCGTCATAACGTTACGTAAAATTTCATCGGGGAAATTGTAGGAGAATACCAATAATCCGAAAATTATTGGAAAATTCCGTTTTTAAAAAGTTTTTAAAAACGCTATTTGCCGATAATTTTAGGACGTACCATTTTTCCCCACCAATGTTCCATCTGTGCCGTTTTGCCCCGCTCGTTTCTATTACCTGAGCTGAATTAAAAGGAGATTGTAGTCCAGAGAAATATGTCTTACAACTTTATATTTCCATTTAAAAAACAAAGTTGTAACACATATTTGTATTTTGATAATTGGTTAAGGAGAGATCCATTAGTGAACGAACAAGTAAAAATAAATGTCAGCACGAAAAAATCTTGAAAAAAGATTATTCTGAAATTTAGACCTTGTCGAAACTTTATTTCTCCGCGTTCGATACTTTTTTTAATCAATTTTAAGCGGTGGGACCAAGCTTATCCGTAATAATTGAATCGCTGGTGTTTGACTGATCGAAACTTTTTTCTGAATGCAACTTTCTTGCTTTCTTCAACTGCACTCGACGCGGCGAGCCATCCAACGAGGACGTACCGAGAGTGCCGAGAGAGCCGGTAATTGTGCCAACGTCGTATAGCGATAAATCAGCACGATCGCACGAGTCTCGCTCGCGGGAGTATGAGTTCCGAGAGCGGGCGGCACTTTTACCCGGTTCACTGTAAATCCACTATTTCTCGTAAGATAGCCGTGCGCGCTCTGCGTGTGACGGTGGTCTTCTCGTATTCAATGAGACAAAAAAGCGGGCTGGTCGAGCGATGATCGCCACGACTGTTGGAGCTGCATCTGGCCCCTCGTACGACCCTTAGTAGGGATTATTGAATTAGTCTGAACACTCCGGTGCCCCGAATGCGATCCTGTATCTTACGACGTATATTACGCCGTCCATCCATCGTCCAGTTCTACCGGTGACTGGAAGGCTCGGGTTCGCTTCTCACTGAGTATAAAATGTTTATCTTCCAGTATTTGTATCTTCCAGTGATAACGAACGTTCGTCCCTCGCCTCATCGCCACAGTAAAGAAATAATTTCGTAAAATCGGATTATGAAGTTTCGTACTCATAATTTTGTCAAATAAGTGACAAACTAGTTTCTTCAGGCTTGAATTCAACACAAACAATTTTACTTTGCACTTTGGTTTGTAAAACTAGAAGCCTAGGATGGTGCGATCGGAAAATTAACAAATACAAAATTGTGGACGTTCGTTTTAATACAATAAGTTGTAAAAAGTACAAGCTTCTGTTACCTGATCCTTCAAGAGTTTACGATAATAAAATAAGGGTTAGATTTTTTTCTTTTTTTAGCCAAACATTTTTTAGGCAACCCGAAGAGTACTCTCGACATGTCAACGACTGGGACATCCATACTTAAACTTTACCTTACATTTTCTGATCCTCCATTTTACGACGTATATTCGATCGCCCATTCATCGTCCAGCACTACCGGTGACTGGAAGGCTCGGGTTCGCTTCCCGCTGAGTGTAAAATGTTTATCTACCAGTATTTACATAGTTCCGTGATAACGAACCTTCGTTCCTCGCTTAATCATTCCTCAATAGCCTACGACAATAAACTGCGGCTTAGATTTTTTTTTCAAATATTTTCGGCAACCCCTAGAGCAACCTCGACGTGTCAACTATTGGGACATCCATACCCGAGCTCCACCCGAAATTTTCTCCGGTACCTGTACGCGTACGAGTGCACGCAGATTTGTTTGGTGTCACTTGCCGGCGTACGTGCAGGGGGGGCTGAAAAGCCGCGGTTGCGAGCGAATGAGATCGAGGGTCGAGTCGGTGCATCGCCGACGAGTTAAAGCGAGAAAGACAGACGAAAATGGAATGGTGTCGAGGGTCCCAGAGCTATGCTCGCTTGCTCGTTTCGCGCACATCCGTGCAACAGCAGTAGAGTTTGCGGGGTTCGTGAAGAGGAGGCGACGAGTGCTGGGTCGCAGCAGCAGCAGCAGCAGAAGCGAAAGAGGTGGCGAGGGTTGCGAGTGTGCGAGGATGATGATGGGCTCTCGCGCCGCCAGGGAACGAGAGGGTTAACGATGTTCAAGTTCTCTAACGAAATATTGTTATAGCACGTAGCGTATAGCAAGCACACAGCTGGAGAGACGCGTGTTGTTTTACACGCGTTGTCCTGGAGTGCGCCCGGTCGTCTCTGCTATCGGCGGGTTCGCGCACTGGCTCGCATCTTCAAATGAATTATTTACGACCCCGCTGGTGGTGCTGCATCGACCCCGGAAATTTTGAACCTTCGTGTCGGCGAATACTGAAAATGTCAAATGCGACGATAAAAAAAAGTGCCAAACCATGACATCAGCAGGAAGTTTTATCGCCGAAAGTATCGCGTCGTTTTGGTTAATGGTTAAACGAGCGACGGGCAGACGTATCCAAGGAAACAATTCGATAATGCTGGCTGAACACGAAAATCAACGAGCTGAGCTTTCCCACTTAACTTAATCGACGTTTTACGATTGAAAGTCGACGAGGTTCGTAATTAGCGTTCGGGAGATCGTATTACGAGCGTTTTCAAACGATGTTTCTATGGTGAGTAGGTATGTGTGTATTCATACTTGTATGATTTCTAAAGGATTCACTCGTCGAGTTTGGCGCCACGACTGAGGGCACGCGTGGTGCAATAAATGCAAAATTAGGTATTTTATGCTTCACGAAATTTAATTTTTTTTTATTCACTTTTATATTCAACGATATATTGATTAACATTCTAGTAGGCAATTGGCCCTTTGCCGCATGGAAATGCAAAATTGCATAAAACAGAAATTCGACAGCATATTTTTTTTAAATTATTTTTTCCATCGTGTACGAAGCAAAGCGAATGAAAAATGTTCGCCGATAAATAATCTAAAAAGCATGCTGCAGAGGCAAAATATATTTATTAGTTTTATCACGTAAATACGGTTGGAGTGGCCAGCAACGAAGCACCTGGACAACCAGGTATCGAAACATCACAGAGTGGGCGGCTGAGTGAAGTACAGTCGGGCCTGCGAACGTCGAAGCCAAACGGCTTTTGACAACAGTTAAAAATAAATCAAATATCAGTCGCAGTGGATCGCCATATTTCGCATGAATTCCGTACAAAAAAAATGGTCAAAATAAAATGCCTATCGTGTTAATCCGTCTCAAATATGTTCTGATTTATTAGAATCTAAAAATCTTATAGATTAGCTATATTAGCTATTTTAGCCATTTCTTAAATGTTATTACAAATAAATAAACAAACCCAAGAAATGCACAGGGATCGAGTATCATGCACCTCAGTCACGAGATAACAAACTATAATTTACGATTTAAATGAATATTCATTTTTTTACACTATAAAACGATCTACAGTTTTTCACCTATTCTGAGATTTTCATTATTTAATTTAAATTTAATTTAATTTAATTTATTTTACGGATTTCTCCTTTACAGCCCATATTTACAGTGTAGTAAGACTAAAATATAAGACATATAGTTTTGCAAAAAGTCCTTGACATTTTCATTAATTACGGATATTATTCTGTGAGGGTAGAACCAATCGACATTCTCGGTGCGACACGTTCTTCTTCGGCCTCTACAAGTACAGTGTGTATATGCAGGCGTACACGGGATTTCGGACTTTCGGCAGTTCTCGCGGATAAATCAAAAGTGTGAAGTGCGTCGGGCAGAATTTCGGCATATTTATGACGGCAATCCAATGATACACATTCCCGGTCGCGTTAATAGTCAATATTTCCATCAGAAGCATACCTACAACTCACGCCCACGGCCAACAGCAGCCACCGGCACTAGGAACGGCTGCACTAGGTGGCGGAGCGACGGAGAACGCGAACGTTCGAGCGCCCGGATGGACGGACAGACGGACGGACGAACGGGACAAACGAACGTGAACGCGGTGCAACCAACGGGTACTTTATGAGAGTTCAGGGCGCATTTGACAGCGCGGCCGACCAGTTGTTGCTATTTATTCGCGCATTACATTACTCCGTTACCGAGTCGAGTGTGTCAGCGGCTAATTTGCATTATAAGTGCGCCCCCGCGCTGATGTTATCATCGCTCGCTTATACGTTATGGCGCCCCGTTGACGGATCGCGTCCCAGTCCGACGGATCTCGTCGTGTCGCCCGTTAATATAACTCTCGACCAACCACACTCCAGCACGCATCGCGCTCCATGCGAGCCCTCGAATATGTATAATAACGAGGCAGTTTCCGGTGCGCTGTGAGCCTACTCTAAGCGGAAAAATCAATCTCCAATTTTCGACTGCAAAGCATCGTGCAATTAAAGACTCGGCGCATCCGCTCGAGGCGCCTCCAACCCGTCTATCGTCTCATATGAAACCGTAATATACGACAAGAAAATCTAATATTTTGGCCGGGAGTGACGTCAATTCCCGTTTGAAAATCTCATTTTTCAACGGCGCGCCACGTTTTTCCGGTATGAAATCATTTCCGGTAGAAAAAATAAATTTTCAAACAGGATGTGACGTACTTCCGGCATGATGTGACTTCCGGTAAAAAAAAAGAGATTTATAAGTCAGAAGTGACGTATTTCCGAACCGGAAGTGACGTATTTCCCGTATGACGTTACTTCCGGTCGAAATCACTTCAGGACCAATCCTGAAAGGTACTCAATGCATCGTCACCATTTCTTAAAATGGTGACGACGTCCTCTATCTGGTGAGCGAAATATTCATTAGAGTTAATATAACGAATGGATCGAATTATTTGAAGCGGCAGGAAAACCAGAGAAATTTCGTTTATTCGATGCATTTCCACCGTTGTTGAAACGCGAGACTTGTTTTGTCTCGCGACCGGTGCGGCTTCCAGGTCGGGCGTAATATATACAAATGTTCGTGTCATCGAGCCGAGGTCTCGTTATAATTACTACTAAATAATTTGAGCCGACAAGTGGCACGACGCAGTGGTCCGGTCCGAGCGCCAGATGCAAATTCCACACTCGCAGAGCTCGCACATCGTTTTATGTCCTCTTCGCTTCCCTATGAATTTCCCACGAGTGTCTGACCTTTACTCCATCTCGTGTTTCCCATCGTTTTTGAGTGGAAATTTAAGTAAAACATGTCAAAGTTCTCGCATAATTGAAATTTACTGCGCTGTACGTCGTCGTAGCATTTGAGCACTTTCGCACCTCGACTCAACGCCGGCCACGCGATCGACAAACAAAAGCTTCCACTATTTGATATTGAATATTCTCTTTATGTTGTATACAATGTAAAAAATAATAAAATATAAAAAATATAAAAAGGTCACAACAAATTTAAGAACACCAACAAAATAGTAAACACTTATGTTTTGTAGAACTTTTCAAAAAATGTAGTTATTTAAGATTTAAAGAGCAAGAATTAATTGATCTGATTAATTAATTACGATCCTCATACTAAAAACCAAATTTCTCACTACCCTTGTTAGTTTTCAGATGAGACTAGTCTTTGAGGGAGAGCAAGCGATTCACTGCAGAGCCATGAAGTATAGGGTCTCGTCATATACACAACTCGACGTCCCGGCTGTCCCAGATAAATTAGTCCGCGCGTCTCCAATTAGACGAACATACCGTAGTCCCAATCCTCGTTGAAAGCTCGTGAATGAGATGGGTGGGTGCTGTGACACCCCGAGCGCGATGAACACGCGACGGGGGTGCACTCTCCGCGTCCGTACGCCGAAGTTTATCTGGTGATATTCCATTGGAGTGGCCATATGACACCCATGTAAGGCATACGTAGCAGTAATACCCCCTAGTATGACGAGGCGTGCGGCGCGGTGAAGTGGATCAGAAAAAGGAAAAACACTCTCAACAACATTCGAATAACATCGCCGTAACCGTTGAATCGCGAAAGTGCATAACTAATTCACCTGCCCGCGCTGCATAAATGATTCAATCGTACCCCTCAATTAATTAATGAACACAAAACAGAGCGTGTATGTGAAGCCGGAGGTATGAGAGGTCGCGAATCTGCGAGCGCCAAACTCACCCGTAATACTGACTGACGACAAATTTAACGTTTCGGGCTGAAAGCAAGTCGTGTCAACAAGACGTGCCTCGTATCGTTTGGCTTTACTCTGTAACGGTATCTCCCTTTCTCCCTGACTCCCTGACGCCATAACTCCCTGACTTCCTGACTCTGACGCAGACTTTCTGATTCTGACGCTGACTTTCTGAATCTGACGCGGATTTTCTGACTCTGATGCTCCTTTTCTGACTCTGACACTGATTTTCTGACTCTGACGCTGATTTTCTGACTCTGACGCTGATTTTCTGACTCTGACGCTGATTTTCTGACTCTGATGCTGACTTCCTGACTCTGAAAATGATTCTTTAACTCTGAAACTGATTCTTTGACTCTGAAACTGATTCTTTCACTCTGAAACTGATTCTTTGACTCTGACGCTGATTCCCGGGCTCTAATGCTGACTCCCTAACTCTGACTCGCTGACTCGCTGACTCGCTGACTCCCCGATTCCCTGACTCCCTGACTCTAACACCGATCCTGTTTCTCTCTCTCTTTCTCCCTCTCTTTCGTTTTTTTCTGTAGCTCGTGTTTCGTGCTCCTCTATACCGATACACTAAGCGCATACATACAGCAGTTCATTAAAATTTACCTTATAAGCCAGTCAGGAGCGTTGACGCATTCACCACGGACATAATGAAGCAATGTTTCAATAGAAGTATCGCGGATCCCTCCTCCCATCGTTGAACTCCCGCTCGCAAGACCTTATCCCTCATTGCTCTTATATGTGTATATGACCCCCGCCCCCAGACTCCACCCCCACCCCGATGTCGCGCGACTCGTGCTATTGCTGCCGCTGGCCTCTGCAGAAGCCTTTCCACCTACCCACTTGATTTAGCATCTCGCTCACTCGCTTTCTGCCTTTCCCATCCACCTCTCAATAACGACTGATTGCACTTGCCCGAGCGATGAAGAAAAGCCTATCCGACGATGCACACTTGCACTCGTTCCCACTCTTGAAATCGTCCTCATCTTCAGGGGATGCTGGGCCTCGACGACCGAGATGAGGCGCGTCTGCCGAAGAAAAGGGAACACACGCAGACTCCCTCGATCCACACCGATGACAGTCTGAAGTGAGCAGAACGACGAATCTTCCGCTCTCGATCGAAATAATGATCTTGTATTGACGCTGCGGAGTTCTCGCTGTTCTTACTCACCCTCTTATCCCGACAACTTAATTGGTCTTCATTAATCGCGTTTTCATGGAGCAGCATTATACATTATTTAATGCTCATTTTTACTTCCGTTGGGATTCGGATTTTTTTTTTACAAGTGAAAAATACGTTGCTGCTATTTTTGAGAAGTATTTTCTGTAGACCTTGCGGAAAGTTGAGTATCTCACGGAATATGACATTAAGACATTTGGTAAACTGATTATCGATAAACTGAGAGCGCCGCAAAATTTACGCGAAACAGACTGAAACATGGGCGAAAGAAATAAAATAAAATAAATTACCACTCTCTCCCCTTAATCCTTTCATTTTTATTAATAATATATTTCAGTATAATTTGTAATTGTATTCCTTATTTTTTAGGGTTGCCTCGACCCTCGATTACTCTTCATTAATTCCAATTTCACCGGGGCATTATGCCTCATTAGCACCCTAATTTCTCGTACGCGTAACAAACTGTATTTTTAAACAAATCGCTACGTCGACTCCACACTAGAAAATTACACTCAGCAGGGCTCGGGGCTTGCTGTTCCTGTTACATTATTAGTTATTATCGTTATTAATCGCGAGCAGCAGCAGTAGCGGCGGCCCCGCGCAGCATATGCACAACTGAGCATGGTGCATCGATACGGGCGTCGGCAATTCATGCATAAATTATCGGGGAGAACCCGAGCGGCGAATGGATGCCTGACAATCGCTCGGATATTGATGCGATTATCAATAATTCGCAGTGCGCAGCGTGCTGGAGGACGACTGTTGCACAGTCTGCAGTCCATGGGTTTCTCTCTGTAGCAGTCTCGGGTAGAGATACAACCAGTCGTCCAGCCCCAGTTAGCCAGTGTGTTGTTGAGTACCGTGTGCTGGCGTTCGACTGTTAACGCACACGTGCAAATAACGTATGCACCCGAAGCGCGTCCTATTTCGTTACGCGCCGTATCATTTCGCGGGGGTGATGGTCGACGGATAGAAACGGAACGCGATAGCTAGTATCAGGCAAGCGAAAGTGATATATTATAGAATTGCGTCGGGGTACTCTTGTCTATATATACATGCGTCGTACGCGCGGAAAATAAACGACCGCGTTCTCGGGCGGCACTTTACGCAGTATATTTGCCGGTTGTTGTTTTTCTTTTATTTATTTTTAATTATTTTACGCGGACTTTGGAACAGGAGTCGCAGAGGCCGGTTCACTTTTCTCACTTTCTCGTTATGTTGTTTATTTCATTATTTTATTTCACCGTTGTACGGTTCGATGCCCTGTGAAAGGCTTCGCATTTATAATTGTTAACGGTGAAATAAATTTTGTATGAAAAAACTGACTGTTTGAAGTTTGAACAGTACAACTGTGAGCATTGTCGAGAGATCGTGGCGCAATCTCATAGACCTGCATTAACGCGCACTCAAATGCACCGAACGTTATAGGATTTTTTTGACATTCGAAATAATTGATTTAAAAAAATAAGAGCAATAAAAATGACGCCGTTTTTCGATTTCGTAAAGTGATTTTTTTTTGTTTGCAGAAATGTTATTTAGGCACAAAGAAAGTAGTTCGTCGAGTTTCGCTAATTTTAAAGCATATATTCTGTCCGCTGAAGGGTTAAACGTTAACAGCTCAGGAATTTTCAGAATTTCAGAATCAACTTGGAAAGTATGATTTGAAGCTGTTCGCAGCGTGAATGCAGTGTGCATTGCTAGGGGATGGTCGTTCGCGGGGTATAGGTCGCGCAGGCCGGTAGAGGAGTCGAGCTAGTAACGTCGGTGGTGTTGAAATTTATACCGGATGCCAGCCACCTAATAACGTTATTGCGTTGTATAAACTCGGAGCATACACCGGAGCGCATTAAAACGACCGGCTGCTCATACACGGGGTATAAATAATACTCGTGCGGTCATTTCCGATGCCGTATTTAGTTTATTAGCGCGAGAGGGAGAAATACCAGAATTTTTGCGACTACCTCTCGGCACTATAATCCTCACGAATTACAGGATACAGTTTTGTGCGAATCGGGCCAACGGGGTTAGCGCTGCGCTATATCTAGCACGTCTATGACTCGCATGGCTATATGCATTTTAACAACGGAAGCGTTGACTTTATGCTGATGCAGAGACGCAAAAAACAAAAAAAATATCTGTTTACCTTCTGGCCAGACAACTTCCGGACTTTTGTCCTGTAACTATTTTCGTTCGACTATTTATTAAAAATACTGCGTATTACTTTGCCTCGTCGAGATACAGCAGTGTGCAAAGTTCACTTTAGCTCGTCGAGCGAAATATAAAGAATGAAAAAAAAACAATCCATTAAACAATTATGGTATTGTTAAAAAATTATAGTTCGTCGTAATAGAGACATGTGATGATCGCATGTCACGCCTCAGTGTATATAATATTTAAAAAATCTTGACCATGCGTTCAATTGTACAATTCATTGGGCAAAAGATGATGCTGTTTAGTAATAAAATAATAAACTTGAACTGTTTGGAAAAAGTAAGGTTCACATATTCGCCTGGATTAAACTTAAGTAACACGGACCGGTATAATTTACTTTTAATATTTAATTCAAACTCAAAACATTAAAAAATGTGTTCTATTAAAAAAAAATATCACGACAATATCTGATAATAAAAACGATAAAGTATTACAATTATGTAAAAAAATGCCACTCACCTTTTGTGTTTTTTTTTCGGCCAAACTGCTCCGAAACTTTGGTCGCACGGTCCCTTGTCAAATAAATTCTCTCATCTCATTTCTCGAGCGTTTTTATACATACAAACGGAAGCATGGTGTATACAAATTTTCGGCTCCTGTAAACATGCCACGCCGTCGACTAGAATCCACTTGAAATATGGTCTAATAACCGTCAGTCGTTTCTCGAGAGACCCGTTTGGCCGAGGTCAGGTCGAAGCCCGCTGCACTTGACATTGACAATAAACCGATCTATTCGAGAACGAAAGGTTTCTTTGCGTTTTCTCATCGGCAAAGCGAGCGCTAACCCTCGGACGACGCGGCCAGCCTCAGAGTCGACCAACAAGGGTAGTTATATCTATCGCATGTCTTTCTGAGGAGAACAGCGAAGTGGGCTTGCAGACGACGTTGGTCTAGTGCCCCAGTGGCCTTGCGTCTCCGAGCAAAGCCCGTAATCCCAATTTGCCAGACTCCACTGGCGTTTCGCCGACGTCCTCGTCGCCGAGATGCTGGCCGTGCGCGTCTGCCACGGTGTCGGGGGACTTTGCTCCGTGAGCGTATTCCAGAAGTTCACTGCCACCGCCGTGAAAGCGGCAAGGGCTTTTACAGCGGGAGAAGCTGTTACAGCTTGTAAGATAGGTAACAGAAGTCGAGACCCTTAAAGCTGTATCTGACGTCGCTGCGAGAGCCAGTGTATCTCAAGTGTACCTGCATCTCGAACTTTATCGCTCGCGCCACTCAATTTCTCACGAGATATTTCAGACCCTTATCCTGTTTTATTTTATTTTTTAAAATCATTTAATTAATAAAATTTATTCGTAAAGATCATATAGCGCTTGCGTGGCCCAACAGCCCGACGCAACGTCCACAAATTGTATAGACCATGTGAAACGTAAAATACGAATCGACGTAGCGGGAGATATATTGCAGCAGATTCGGCGGCGGATTTATCGGTATGGCGGCGGTGGAGAAGAGAAGTGCGAATGTTCCGAGATCCGTTCAACTCGAAAATCGAATCGGTCCAGCCGTTATAGAGAATGCACATTGGGGGCTGGGGGGGGGGGGGGGGGGGGGGGGATGCACATCGTTCGAGAGGGAAGGGTTGAGTAGACGATACGGTGAGACCGAGGGCGGGCGCCGGGAGTGTGACGTGATCACACGGTGTGTGATGTGTGAAATGGAGCATCGTAGCCGGTAATTATATGTGTCCTCCGTCCTCCTATCGCTATCTCGCCTCTGTCGGGCATACGAGAGGACTGGTTTGCCTCACCGCTGTGCTCCGGTGGTGCGGTGACTACCGATGCAATACTGCAACAACGGAGTTCGCGGAGGGACGGAGGACAGAGAGTGGTGAACATCAGTGGAGGAACTGCACGGCCCGGAGGTTCACACATCGAGAAATCAACCCCGATGGGCACCGCGTGCGTGTGCTGCACTTGCACACTGCACCGGCGATGCCAACGGGCAGCGGCATCGCTGCATCATTGTCCGGCACGGCCGTTGTACACCAGCCGTCCGGCCATCGGAGTGACCGTCGACGTTCGACCACCGCGAAATCGACCCCGAGCGAAGCCCCGGACGCGTCAGTATTCAACAATCCACTGCTCCCTTTCAACCATTCAGCGCGATAACCGCACAACCTGCTCGACGAAACATTCGGACGCTGGTTCTCGTGTAGTTACTTCATACAAACCCAATGAGACACGATTAACTCCCACAAATTCTTGGCTCGATTCTGCCACGGACGATACGGATCGTGGCACGAATTCACAGTTTCGGTAATCTTAATATCGAAACTACGACAAAAATTAGTTTCGGGCTGATCTGAAGGGTTTGAAACATGCCGAAATATCTAAAAAATGTAATGCTCTTTTTTTTCGTTGTAGTCTCAGCTTTTGAGAATATTTTAAGCGCTATCTGAGGTCAGCATCAATGATAGGCATGAAGAGATTTTTTTAAAATTATAATATGGTTGCTCACCTGACGGCGGAAAACATAAATTATTACAAAATAAATGTCAGTAACAATAGCATGATCTTTTGCTATCAAATTTTGTCGTGACCCAGAATTTTTGTCTGCGAAGTGTCGATCGTACTGTGCGAAGAATTTCATAATTTGATGTATTTCGAAAGATTACATTTTTCCGGACACATTATTTTTCCTCTTGTCAATTTTTCCATTAGGAATTAAGCTGTGTAAAATATATATTAACTTGGACGCCACCTGTTTCGCATTATTATCGTAAAATGTATTTAAGTGTGATTATGATAATGAACGCTATAATAATAACTCCATTTTCTTTAAGCAATTCCCACGGCTCGATCGCCAGCTCGTGAACGAGACCTCGTTACAGCAATCTCTGCCAAGTGCGATACACGGGTAGCTCATTTGACGAAGGATGAAAAAAACGTCAACGAGAACATAATTTCATTTTTTATTTTATTTTTTTCACTTTTAGATCGCGTGTATTGACAGGCCTGCTAAACAGCATTAACAGCAGCGACAGCAGGATCGGCCACACGATTCTCGCGCACGAGAGTTCACTTTCTTATCTGGGTACTTAATCACTCTTTTTTTTACGTAAGTCAGAGTCGAGGAGAGGGAGGTGTACTTGTAAATACAGGGTTGAGTGAGCCCTCTTACGAAAGGGCTTTGCATTCTTGCCCTTGTCGGCACCATCGGTACAAGAGAAATCGACGAGGCTAACAATAAGTGGCGGGGTTTTGTCGTGAACATAACATTGGAAAAAAAATTAATAAATTAATCAGAAATCCTAAGAAGAATAATTTTTATTTAAAACCGAGCATGTCAACACAACACACGACACACACAGTAAAGATCCGTAAAAAGAATTGTAATAATATTTCTTTTAATCATGCCGACCGTTTACATTCAAAAACAAATTCTTAGATGAGCCGCAATCAAAATCCGCTCCATATAAGAATTCGCTTTTACCCGAAAATTGTTAGCATCGGCAAAAAAAAAAAAAATTACCGATCGAATTCGGGTTGAGCGGAAGGGAAGTTGAGTTATATCGCCTTGATAAGCACAACACGCTTCGTAGTGCTTTAAAAATGATTATTTGTTCTTATTCGCGAGAATTTATTTGCTTTCCTCCGCGAGGAAGAAAAACACAGGGAACGGCCCTTCGATAAAGATTTACTGTATCAAAAGCCGCGTTACAAGCTCGAGTCACATGAATATTCATGCGTGGAGTTCGGACTGCTATATAAGGTCAATGGAGTGTGCGGCTCCTGAAAATTGCACGAGCGTTATTATCCGATAGCGAATGAAACAACGTGGGTGACAGAGGTACGGGGGAGTGTATCTCGGTATGACACACGGATAACCGGGGATCGCGGAGGCGTTAAGTTTAACGCGTAACGTGTATTGTACTGTTGTACAGGGTTGGGAGATGCGGATGAGAAAAGGGCTGTGGCACGGGATGCGGATTCGACTGATCGTGCTGTACCGGCGCCGGTGCATGCAGTCGAGATCCAGCACAACATACGGCAGCGAGCGCGAGGGCAGAGCCACGAGGCGATGAACGTGTGCATTGCGCGGGTGACCGGGGGGTGGCAAATAGCGGATAGCAGATTCGACGCGTATATCCGCACGAAGCAATTGAACGGCGAATGATTCAATTTGTCAGACCAATGAGTTTGTCAGGTGCCACTCCATGCCGGGGCAGCCCGGCGCCCACGCTGTTGCGACGTATAAGCTGTAATACTATAGCGCATTGATGTACATTGATATACACATGCGACGTACGTATTTATGTACGTATATGTGTTCGAGCATGAGCTCGAATTGAATTTGATTTAACGTTGCTCGCATTGTCGCGCATTACACACTAGAAATATCGCAAATCTCTCGGCACCGGGCATCCAATTACTTGTTCCGACGAAACACAATTCCATGAAAGCGCTCCCGGAGGTGGATTACATGCAATTTCAATACGAAACATCACTTCGGAGTTGCAGTTTTGCGACGAGGAGTACCGGAAATCGTCACGGCTTGGAATTCGTACTGAGGTCGGAGTCTGGTAGGTGGAAAAACGGCTCTTCGCTGGCTCCACACTGGCTGCCGTAGGCCAAAACACTATATCGGTCCTTCTCCGGATAGCGATGCCGGTGGACTTCCGAGCAGTAATAAACACTGGGTAATGGTCCTACACCACTGCTCGATTGAGGAAAATAGAAATAAAAAATTCTGCATGGTCACTTCTGGTTTGAAAATATCATCTTTCGACCGGAAGTGCCGTTGTACCTAAAATACGTCACTACAGGTCTACGGATAATCTACTAAAGAGAGGACAGGATTCAATACTGTGCCCTGTACATGCGCAGCGATAACATTTTTCGTCAAGCCGATATGTTGGCTCCGACTCAGAAAAGCAGAATTTTTCGCTTCAACTTTGACTTTTTTCTCTCGCTTGCGTTACTGCTTCATCAAGATAATTTTTTATACAACATTTTCGTAAAATTACATTTTTTTTTTACATTTCTTATGTAAGATTATTTTTAATTGAAAGGTAAACTTTAGACTACTTGACAGCTTTTTTACATTTAAATATTTACATGCCCGCCGGAGTTATTCCATATTGCTGCGGGTTATAAAAACGAACGAGATGAGTGAAGAAAAAAAGAAGTTTCTTTTGGGGACACCAGACTGACTGATAGCCGGCTAGTATAAACGGTTGTAAAACATCAACGGTAGCAAACAGAATTCTTACTGCTTGTTGCACCCTCGCTCTCATCGTCTCGCTTGAAAATTATCTTCGAACGTATCTGTGTCTTTTCGAAAGGTTCTCATACATATGCGCACTTGGAGAGTGCAGATGTGAATGAATGAATGGGGCCATGTGTTTTTTTTTCTTGAAACTTCCGGGAGACCGAATGCATTCTTGTGTCATCTCGGTGTGGGGATCGGTCGAAGATATCGATAGTCCAATGCAAGCGAGAAATATGAGCAGTGTTTATGCACACACTCGATCCGCTCTTTCGACTTTAACCAGAAAAAGCCATTCTACAAATTTTACACTCAACAGATGTAAAAGTGGGGAATATGGCCCGGTCCACATATCATTGATTTACGTGTTAATCGAAGTGTGCCATATTCACCACTTTTATCCTACATTGACATGTATATACAATTATACAATAACATTTTTATCTAAATGTTTGATTCTATCGTCTTATGTATCTGATTTTTTATTTCGCTTTTATCTTATGTACAACAAAAAAAAACCGACAACCTCAATAGTGTCTGGAGGCGAAGACCCCGGGGTGTCGTTTTACTGCTAAGGCATCGGCATTATGCATTGTTTTTCTTATCCACCCTCAAGGGGATGAAAAGCCGCGGTCCTAACGATCGGCTCACTCGCGTTTACTTAATTAACCCTCCACCGATCGGACGCTCATGCCACTCCAACGTCCAAGCAAGCTTTCGCCGTTGTATCACTTGCGGCTCTTAAACGCTTCACTGATACGGTTTTGCGGGCTCTCCGACCGGCACGGGGTTAAAGCACCGAAGTCCGATTTTCGGGGCGACGAAAAATTCGCCGATACGCCCGGTATTCATGGAGAAAAAATATATCAAACGGATTAAGAATGTAAGCTTTAGAAAAAGGTTACGAAGGAGGAGCAACGACGGTGGTCCAGGGTCTGGAATAAATTCTAATGTGGCGGCATTATAATTGCGCGGTTTACGTTCACCGCCGTGGCTAAAGGCTGCTGGCACTGCCCGAGCGAGCCAAATTAGCGACGATCATTATTTATGTCTCCCGAGGAAAAGGGGTTAAAACGGCAACTCGTTCCTCTCTCGCGACCCCATGGCTGCTTCCGTTCTCTCGGTGTACAAGCTCCTCGTACTCTTTCTGTTTTCTAACCGGCGAAGACAAAGGGTAGTTAACGTTCGTTACGGCATGTGGGCGGTAGAGGACGGGAGGATAGCGAACACGATGAGACGCAACCCTGCAGAATTATTCAGGTGCCGATGATGTAACCGCGGAATTAAAGCATCGATTCACCCGAACAGTGACTTTGCGATACGAGTTTATTGCACGGGAACTGTTTCGGTCTACATAGAGTGAAAATACTCGACGTATATTCGAGAGCGATATCCGCACAGAGCGATGTTGCTCTATATTAAAAACGGTATCGTTACATATTTTACTCGCCAATTATCAAGTATAATTTTTTAAATATTATGCTCATTTTTGTTAGTGCGAATATGCACAGTTTCCCCAAAACTGACAAAATAATATCCCCTCACGTTCATTGCATAATGAACGTGACGAACGTTCGTCACTTCTAGTAGTACAAAAAAAGTGATGCTCCTAGTGTATCACAAAAGTATAGTTTATAATATTTTATCATAATTTCGACCGTCATGCAGGTCAATATGACTCGAACTGTCCACTTGATCTAAACAGCGAATCCGTAGGTTTTCGGATTTTGTCGTCTATTACAGTCACGCAGAGTAATGCTGCTTTGTATTAAAACCGGTATTATTACATATTTTACTTGTCTGTTATTAACGATTGTTTAAAACAAAATAATATGTTCAGTCTTGTCACTGCGAAAGTGCGCAGTTTTCTCAAAACTGCCAAAATAATATCCGATTACGTTGATTGCATAATGAACGTGAGAAAAGTTTCGTCACTTCTAGCAGTTAAGAAAATATTGATAATCTCAGTCTATCACCAAAGTATAGTTAATAGGACCATTTTATAATAATTTCTACCCTCACCCAGTTCAATATGACTCGAACTGTCCACTCGGTCTAAACAGCGTATCCGAACTTTTTAGGATTTTGTCGTCTATTACAGTCATAGTTCCAGCAGTGCAAACGAGCGTACCGTGTACGCCATCGAGCTCATCGCGGGTGGTCGGTTCCACAGTACGATGTCTGTCGCTTTTTCCTCGTCTCCCTTCAGCAGTATCTTCCTCTCACGAGCCCCGCGAGCATCGGCCCTTCATCGCTCGACCAGCCCCTAGGTCTGCTAGTCTGCCAGCCTACCCCGTATCGGTGGCGAAGAGCAAACAGACCGGGAGGGAAAGGGAACTTCCCCTCTTCCGACACGTGTTTTTAATTCCACAGTTACGTTAAACATCCCCCGTGTGTAACGGAGCAAAAAACGACTCTTTGCTGACTCGCCGTCGCTCCGAAACGTCCCTCGTGTGTACAACACCGGGATTTTATCGTTTGTAACGCGTCGTAATGATACGTTAACGAATTGATTCGTGCAATGTTTCGACGAAATTCGGATATATATTTTTTAGACAGCCGACACGCAATCACCGCCTCGGCAAAGAGACGCGTTGACGCGAAAGCCGACGAGAAATCATTTTCTTTGCTTTTTTTATCGCTCGCCGATAAGGGCCCGGCGATGCGCTTGCGTGTGTGCAGTGTGCATGCATTTTTAATAAGCAGGCTATAATTCATAGGCATGGCTGAGAAACACACATGACACCTTACTGTTTTCACTCACTATCTTTGGATTTTACAACGTTGTGGATTTTACGGCGCGACGCAAACCTGTGGCTAACAAATGGCTCTGTGTCTCTGGTTTTTTCCTCCTCTCGATCCGCCAACATTAAATATATTATATGTTAATGCGCGACATCGCGAAGGAGAGCCTAGAGGAGATAAGGAGTCCCAAACTCGTCCGCTTGCAACGTGCATGGTGGATGTTTATTCTGCGAGTTGAAGAAACTGTGAATTTTGAATGTCTCAATTGTCCGAGCCATTTCTTGTCATCGATTCTTTTTTCGCTCCACGGAGGAGAAGCGATTGGAATTGTCCCGAAATGCTACTTAATGCATCGCCTTAAATACGAACTATAGTTCGTTTTTTGCGTCGCAGCAGTTTTTTTTTACCGAGAGTTTCAACGTCATCTTCTTTAAAAAAGACCGAAGATTTGATAAGAACTTACAGAAGAACGATCCTCCTTTGATAGGGTAAGCAATCAAAAAACTATCTTGTAATCCGATTTTGGCGATAGAAATTTCCGTCCGCATTTACGCGGAAGGAAAACTGCATCCTTCCAGTTTCGAGTCGCGCTGCTAAGTGAACCGGATTTCCAGCTGAGATTGTAATTGATTTTCCCGCGGTACCGTTCTCGAGAGTAGATAGAAAAGAAAAACAAAATCCTCGAAACCTCGGGTCTCCGTCGTTGTTGGGCAAAGTTGAAGTGCCGCTGTGTGCCGTTCGCAAAGAATTGCTCGGACGCTCTTAAATTAAAACCGCATTCAGTGCCGGCAGCTCTTCCCTCGCTACTATCCTTTTTTTCTTCTTACTTAAACTCTGAGGAAACGAAATAAGAGTAACAGCAACGGCGTGAGGCACACTGCGTCTCCGCGGAGTTTGCTCTGCAGCCTCAGGAGAATTAAAAACACTGGGGTGTCGCGCTAAAAGTTGCAACCTCGACGCTACGGGTTCTCCGAGTAATTCTCTCTTGGGTTAAAACTACGATTATGCGATTACGACTGAATGAAGCATTTCGAAAAGACCACAAAAAAATTGGGATTTTATAACAAATTATTGATTAATAAAAATTGACAATACATCGTTTAACTTGATCTGCGTCTATATCGAATTTTCTGCGGTGCTACACGCTCCGAATTTTCGGAGTGATACTCTCTTGGGTTAAAATCACGATTATAGGATTGCGACTGAACGAAACATTTCCGAAATAACAAAAAAAGTGGTATTTTATCAAAATTTATTGGATAATAAAAACCGACAGTCAAGGCTGATCTTGATCCGCTGCAATATGGGATTTCTGTGCTGCTGCATCGTTCCGAACGAGACAAGAAGGAATGACACTGTTCAGACAAAGTATCGGGCTTTCCCAGTGGCCAGTATTAATGATAAATTCATTCCGCGATGGGCGTATTGTGCGAGTACGTTCGCCGACTCACACTCTTCCTGCTAATGCGCCAAAGCGTATCATTGTATAGATTGTTGTTAATGGGAGTTATAAGGCGCATTAGTCTGATAAATAGTAATGGGTTTTATTGGCGGAAAATCAGGAAATATGAGGATACCCGGGGAATCCCCCTTTTTTTGCTGGCTACGTGTACTGTACAACGAACCGGACGTACGAACCATGATCGTACGACGAACAGAGCCATAGTGGTCATCGTTTTTATTGTGGGAGTTTCTGATCCCGCACGACCAGCAGCCTCGACCGACCATAGTCGCCGTGATATGGATCTCGAGTTTATTATATTTGCCGGACCATAAGGAGGCTTCATTGGCCGTTTCTATGAAATATACCCGTATCGCGCCTTATTCTTCGTTTTCTTGTGATTCTTGCGTCATAGGGGGAGACTCGAGTATCGTGGATCGCCGAACGCGAAACATTTTTTGACCAAAGTTTTAGTTTTTCGTTTTTTATTGCTATTTATTTAGACAAAATCTATTGAGAGTATTTTTGTAATACTCTCAACAAGTAATAATTATACAACTCTCGTCGCACTCATAATTATGATATATGTAATTTATGTAAATTTTTCCAATATCTTTGACCTTCTTGAGTTCTCGTCATCGGAGTATCGAATGTCCTGCGTCGTGTCACCGATGCGCAGCCGCGCATTCGGTAAGCGCAGTCCCTTTTCCAAACAAACCCTAACGCAGGCCTGCTCGAACACCTCTTTCATAAACTAAACACGCCGCTATTGCGCTAGCGCAGCAGTACTCGGAAGTAACATATATTTCTCGGTTTGGATAAACAATGTCTGGAGATTCTGTGGGCGTGACACGTCCTCGAAATAATTTTCTAACTTTTCCGACAGCTGTCGAAGATTTGTCTTCCACCATCCGCGAGGGGTTTATATTTTTCTCTGGAAAATAAATATTTGAAATTGTCTTCCATTTACGTTGATTTCTTCTTTTTTTTACGTGTAAGAGACTTTTCCGAGACTTTGGGCGGACTACTGCTGCACACAGCGACATATAAAAAGGGAAGGGGGGGAGAAAGAATGGACGTACGAAAAAAAGAAAGCTACAAGGTAGCTTCTTCTTTCCTTCGCCGCTGAAGCACGCAGAGACGAAGTTACCAAAATTCGCAAGCGACGGTGAACCTCGTTTAATATAAACGTCGTAAAATAGGAACCAGGTGAATCATATAATTCGGTGGTCGCGACATCAGAGTAATTCTTGTGCCAAGGCTAGCAGAAAAATCCCCCTTCGTCCTCTTTGCCGCGCTTGCCCTCGTATGTTACAGCAGAACGTGGACCACTGGACGGCGAGGACCAAAGCGGGAACACGTGCTGCTTTTATCGCGAAAGAAAAGGGTGACCGGAGAGTGCCAGCACGAGCAACGTGATATAATACTGCGTAAGGTACAAAAAAATAAAAAAACAAGACCTGCTTCCAACGAATTTCATTCGTTCATGCTCATTTCTCGTAATTGTTTTTTGTTTCGAAGAAACATAAATTATCTCTCGTTTTCGGACACGCATAAAAAACAGTCCTATAAAAAATATCTTCCAAAACATCCTCCGTTTCTTCTTTCGTACGACACATTTTTTGTTTAGATTTTACTGGGAACGTGTTCAGAAAGATCGGGAAAAATTACGAAAAATCAAATTTATGGAATTAATAAGATTTTTTTTTTACATTTGTAAAATGTACCAACGGTTTGCTACAGCGGCGACGACATTTTTTTTTAAGTACGTGGAGGAGGCAACGGAAGAATTTCTTTTTGGAATTGATATCGCGAGGGCGATAGGATAAAAAAAATATTGCTGACACAACGAGCCCAGTTATTTCGTTATCGTTCGGGTATACATACGCGTATACATATTTATAACAGGGGGTACATATCGCCCGGCTGAGATCATAAGGGCGTATCTGGCATGCCGATGCACGGAAAATACATTTTTATGATTTTAGCCAGGCTGTATAGCGTGAACAGTGTACTACACGTTTGTGTATAATCAGCTTCTTTCTTTTTCTCTCTATTCACTCGCCCTGCACCGGCGTTTATACCTACGTCTCAGGCAGGTATCCTTCGGCAAACAACGAAGCAGGTTGTTCGGATTTTATTTGTCGAGCCTGGTACGGCGCCCGGCGAATCCACAGTGGATAACCTTATCGCTTATAGTACAATACCGAATGGTTTGCCACACATCGAGAGTGGCCGGCGCACGCGTTCTTTCTTCTTTCAACCCCTCTTCGTTCTCGACGTCGGGGATCTGTAAAAAAAAAGGAAACAAATATTAAAATTCGGCTCTACTGATAGTATCTTCGTTTCTCGAGGCTCCATAAACTTTTACAGCTGTGCGTGGAATGAAATGAAAAAAAAAATGTCAGCGCAATGGAACCCGAAGTGTAGGTGTAATTTCACAAAAGATAAATTATATTCAGAATATAAATTGCATTTGAGTTTAAATTCGTAGAATTTCTACGCAATGATCTTTCTTCCTGCCCACGCAAAAAAAACTTTTATAGACGGTAAAAAAAGGTTTGTATTTTTTATAACGACTTATTGTCCACAAACGTCCACAATTTTTTATTTGTTAATTTTCCGATCGCACCATTCGGCTCTAGTTTCACGAAGAAGAGTACAAACTAAAATTGATAATGAGACGGGAAATAAAAGGACAGGTTTGTATATTCGAACCTGAACAAACGAGCTTGTCAATTATTTAACAAAATTATTTTTACGAAAATGCGTGTTCCGATATTACTAAATTATTTTTTACTGTGCAGACCATCACTTCTATGAAAAATCGAAGAGGGGAGAGGGGAGAGGGATCGAAAATGAAATGATCGTCTATTCTCGTCATGAGATTGCGTTGTCAGAAAGTGCCACAAGTAGCGACAAGGAGTTAGACACGGAGACATGAGTCAATCGTTCCCGAACAGGTAGTGCGTACGAGGGTCTAGGGTAAAAAGTGGCTACAAGTTTCGCGGAATGAAAAAAAATAAACAAATAAATTAGCGTAATGGATCCCGAATTTTAAAAATAATTCTATAAAAAAACAAATTATATTAGAATATAAATTGTATTCGAGCTTACATTCCAACAACCTCTACGAAATTATTTTTTTTCCTGTTCTCTCTAAAAAAAAAATCTTTATGACCATCACTGGCATGGACAATCGAAAAGGGGGAGGGGCGATCGAAAAGGAAATTAGCATCGTACATTCTCGTTGCAAGATCGCATTGTCGGAAAGTGGCACGGGTAGCGACGAGGAGTTAGCGACGGAGACATGGGTCAATCGTTCCCGCGCAGGTAGTGCGTACGAGGGTGCAGGGTGCAAAGTGGCTGCAGGAGTTGACCTCGCGGTGAGAGGCTGGAAGTGTAGAGTAACGCAGGTCCCGCAGAGCAAGGAGCGTCCATTATCCCGCGTCCACGAAATTATTTGTGACAGAGGGACTATTGTGCGAGTGCAACATGCTCGCGTACGCGTACTTAGGATACACGGAGAGGGAGAACAAACAAGTTAGCCCGGTTCCTGATTCTGCAGAGTGGCAACCTCATAATTGTTACGACATAACCCTTCCCCTTCCTCTGCCCCTCCCGACCCCCGGATAATCGTGTCCAAAGTTTGGGGACTGTTCACTCGTCGAGCCGTAGTCGTTCGTAGTCGTCGTCGTACAGTCATCGTTGTGCAGCAGTTAGTTGGCCGAGCGAAGGGACGGACGGACAGGCAGTGTTCCGCGGACTCGAGCCGGGCATTTAGCCCGTATTGTCGTTGCGTACACGCTGCTGAATGCAAACACGCTTGGATGAGAAGATCCCGTTCCGCGCTTCACGGCACTTGCCACCCACCGCCTTGTCTACTAAACTCTAGATTTTATTGAATCAGATTCGTCATCCGTTTCCAATTGATTCGCGCATTTCAATCTTCCAAGTTTAAGTCCGTACAACCCTCTATAAACAAGTGTAATGAATCGTCTTCGCTTTAGTCGAGATCACCATTTCATTAAATTCTAATCAACTGCTAATTATTATGTCAATTTAGATTTCCTGGCTGCGTTTTTTTTCAAGCCAGCATTTTTTTCATCGCGATGCTGTCATGATTTTTTATGTCGACACCATTAAATCTTTTGAAGCGCAAGAGTCCTTTTCTGCCCTAGCATCCCGTTAAGCTCAACCTTTCACCATTGCAGCCGTGTGACGTGAAACGAAATTGGCCAGAGGCCGTCAGATTTCCTCATAGACAGATAACAATGAATTCTCGATGTGTACCAAAGGGCAAGCTTATGCGGCACAGAACGACTGAAATAAAAATTATAACGCCCCAAAGTAGCCACATCGGTCAAAGAACCCGTCGCGCCTGCCATATTTTCCGAGCTTTTTGGTATATCGTTACCGAATTTCGACAATATATTCAGCGATTCAATAATGTGTCTGCGAGATTCTCTTTCCAAATTTTTTCCACCCTTTTTTTCACCGGACGCCATATTTTTTTAACTTGGAACAGATCACTTCCACCCGAACGTCGGTATGTCAGGAATTCCAAAGCCATCCCTACGCTTCGTCTCCATTAGACGGCGGATCGGGAACCGCGGCGGCTCAGCGAAGGATACTTTTCGCAGAGCTCAAGAATGCGACGGATAGAGTCAGCAAGTGCAACGGGCTCGACGTATGTAAGCGAGAGAGGAAGGGAGGAAGAGAGAGGACGAGACAGCGACCGCAGTACCGAATTAACGCTTCCTGTTACCAAAAGCGCCCTAGCGTGCCCGCGACAATTCTTGAGTGCTGTCTGGTGCAGGGCCGAGCGAGGCGCTTTCCGTATAACGTCCCGGGGAGAAGCCAACGAGGCAGCCACCCCCGTGAGCGAAAGGAGAGGCAGCACAGCAGAGCAGACTCTCGCGCGGGCCCCCGCGCCCTGGCTCACCCCTTTCTCTCTGACCCCAGAGCTCGAGCAACCACGTTAAACGTTGGTAATGTTAACGTAAATAGATTATAACACTCTGTTAAACAGGCAGGCGGGTGGGCGAGCAGCCAGTCAGGCCTCGACCTCGGCTCGGCTCGCGCGCGAATTACTCACGGATCGCGTGACACGTTCCCCTGTCCTGCCAACCACCGCTTTCGGTTATCATCGTCGTTCCACCAACGTAACTAAAACGTGTACCCTATACTCGCACCACACGTATGACGCGTGTACATACACGTACGTGTCGACGACGACGCAACGACGACGACGACGATGTCCGTACTGGGCTTTCGCTATAGCGGTAATGTGTATAATGCTTTTGCTTCTGGTGCTTCTGTTGTTGCCGGAACCTCAGCGTCCCGACCGAGCCCCGCGGTCGTCACGGCGAGCCGCGGGACCGGAAGTAACGTAACGGCGGCGGCGGCGGCGGCGGCCCGGTCCGCCGCGACTCGGCCCTCGGCCACTACCAGCGTAATTGGAATTGTTCTTTTTCTTTCGTGGACAACCTCCGACCGTACAGGACACCGGCCTTTCACACACCCCACCGCGAATGTCACAGACCTTCTTTTTTAATTTTTATTTCATTTTTTTTTATTAAATACACGATTTTACGTACACGCCATTTCGGACTGGACGGACGAAAAATAATTCTAGCAACGCGGACGTCAACGACAGATATCGCATACATTTTTTTTATAATCGGGAGGCTGATGTGAAGGTTCGTGAGTGTTTTTTTTTTTTCGTTACATCGAGAATCACTGATGGGGTCTTGAACTCGTCTGTCGTGCTTATTAGGCAATGAATATGTTGTCAATTTTTGTTTTAAAAAATCTGACAACATCGGTTTGAGGCCCGAACTTCCGACCGCGAAGTCGTGCCTGATGTGCCTACAAAATATTTCAAGAACCCGAGATTTCATTACCCACTTACTGTACCTTTCTTCTACAAATCTCCGTAAAAAAAAAACGTCGCGGAGCACTCTGAATGGCTTAGGGCCAACCATTCGAATTTCATGGAAGCAAATATCCTCGTACACAAATGGCCTGCGGTTTATTTGCCGAGCTTTTGGCTCGATTGCATTAATTGCTGTCCTTCCGGTCAAGCAACCTTAAGCCTGCCGCGCGCTATATCCCCGAATGCATTCCCGTTACCTGCCCCCCCCCCCCCCCCAAACATCTTTCTTTTTACCACAGGAAATTGTCCGTTCGCCAGCGATAAGGCTTTACAAGGAATTTCCTTCCGACTGCAGCTCGAGCCCCAGAAATATACACACGAGTAGTCGCTAAGAGCCTGGGACTTTTTTTTGTTGCATCGTCAACATCGTCTCGTCGAGCTAAATGCAGCCCTTGTGTCTCTGATATCCGCTCCTTCTCCTCTCACGCGCATACTTTCTAAGAAAAATGCTCGCGAAGTGATACAAAATATGAGACTCGGCTCGCACTTACCCGTCAATTAACTTCCAATGAAAATATCTATGATTAACCGACAACTGCTCCGTGGAACTGCGCTTTAATTGCAGCGCGAGCTCCGCGGCAATACGCACCGCCGTGCAATTACGCCCGATCGAAGAGCAGTATGTAAAACTGCACTCGCAGCGTGCACATGACGGGGTAAAAAGACGTCGAACAATTGAATCTGCTCTCATTCCCTCGCGGAGAGTGCGCGCGCGAGACGTAAGAGCGTCGGGCGAACCCGCGGCCACTTCCGCACACCGCGGCTATTTCCGGTTCTTAACCATTCTCACGCGTCGCGCGCAGCACGCCGAGAGGATTGGCCTGTCATCTCGCTCGCTCGCATATTTTCTATGCCCATGAGGGAGCGCGCGAGCGCGCAATAAGGTGCTCGTAACATTTTTACGATCGAAGCGCGTCTTTATGACGTCGAGTAGAGGCAGCTCTAGACGACTCCTTCGGTGCTCTTGCGCTCTTTATACCGCATAGGAAGTGCTTCAGCCGCACGGCTGCCAACTGGTATTATTATTGTTATTAGTCTTATTTTTTTACAATAATAATAATAATTATTATTATTATTATTATATTATTGGCATTAAAATTATGTCAAACTTACAAATTATGTCAAATTTTAATTAAAAACGTGGAAGAAAATATTGTGAGTTTTGTAAGTGGCTCACCCTTATACCAAGGGGATTCTTGCCCGGGAGGCAGAATAAATAATTACTACTACTTCTATTATATTATTGTTATTATTATTATTAATTTGGAGCATTATCCTATATCTCGCAGTTTGTGACGTGACGTTCGAAAATTTTAGCGGGGAACGTACTTTATAATTATTCAACGATATTCCAAATTTTCTGTCCATGTCGTTCCTATTTTTTTCCCAGATATTACGTCAATTGTAACTTTTTTTGTAATAATTGAAAAAATGAGGTAACTCATTTTGGCGTTCGTCCGAGCTCAGAAAAAAAATTGTCTTCATACTGTTGACTAGATGAATTGTATTTGGCGAACATCTCTGCTCTTCGTCGATTGGATGAGCCACAAAAACACCCCGTCATCACCCCCGTAAGCTCATCAACCTTCGCCATCGGCACATTCCCGTTCCTTAAAAGCAGGCGCATTCGTCGACCCGTTGCTCGATACAGTGTCACAGTATTAGGTTTACTTTGCTCGTCTCTCGCTCTCATCTCTTCCACGAACGAATTTCACACACCCACTGAGAATTCCTTCGTTCGACACGTCGCACAGTCGACGACTCTCGGCTAATGCATTTTTACGGGGGTTAAAATCATTTATAAGCTATAAATGGGGATTATTGAGCCACGAAGTCTCGGCGTCGTAGGTTCCGGTGCCCTCTTACGCTCCAATAAAACCACACTTTGTTCCGGCTAGACACGGCCAGTCACTTCGCTGGCCCGTTCCTTCTATCATTCCGTCTTCACCGTCGTATACCCGACGACGGTGTTTCCTCGCTTCTTTTATATCTTATTTACAACTCTTTTATTCGCCGATTCCATCTCAATCAGACACGTGCCCCCTTTAGCACGGGGTATATATATACCCGTGGCAGGGGTCTCCGCAGTCTCGGGTCACCGGAGAGCCATTCGTAGCTAGCGAAATCATGAAGTCAAAGTGCCGAAAGCGCCCACTCGTCATCCGGGTCGCACAAGACAGCGATGGAAACATGAAACGTATGGATTGCGCCCTGATTATTCTAAACCCTCTTAAAGGACCCCCTGCCAAGCCCTGATAACCATTCCCTTATAATACTAGTCTGGCACAGTTCTGTGCATCTTGATCAGTTTAAAAATTTCAATTTTCGACCGGCAGTGACGTCACACCGGAAATACGCCGCTTCCGGTCGAAAAATGAGATTTTCGAACTGAAAGTCACTCATTTCCGGTTAATCTCAAAATATATAAATTTTTGTTTTCCACAACATCTTGGTAGTAGCCTATAATTTTCTCCCCCAACGCGCGATTGATGCTAACGGACGATTCATAATATTAGCGGTATGACTCAATTGCCCAAGAAAAATACACGATTCATCTTCACCTTGTTTTTTTTTATTACATTAAGAATACATGGGAAAGCGAAAATACGAACCTATTATATTCGAACCCTCAATTTGGTTAAAACTTCGTGTACGAGTACAAAATAAAGTATTCAGGACGTTTTCGGAGCGACCTTAGGAGCATTTCTATTTTTCCCTGTCCGGGCAATACCAGCTGATCGAAACATGCTGGCAACACGCGCGGCAGTACTGAACGTCGAATTTAAACGAGGGGTGTCTGGACGGCTCGACAAATTTGTAAAACTGAGCTGATACGATCGATGTAGATTTTTTTTCAAATTTACCACAGCATATTTCTCATCGCTCACTTCCGCTCTCGCAGCACTGGATGTGTACCTATACGTCTTCGAGCTGTGGCATAGACCTGCCTATCCATCCGTGCATATCCGCAGATACAGATAGTCGACTCGTGCTGCTCGTGTTCCACCGAAGCGAGTGTAACTATTAGAGCCTCGAGCGATATTGCTACCGCAATATTCAAATCCATGCAACGCGAGCTCGATGGAGTAATGTCTGCGCGTCTCTTCTCATATAGATTGCTCGCCCTGAGGCATGCACCCCATGGTACGTAGGTACGTACGTACTACCACCACCGGCAGCAACAGAGAACCAGCGCCGGGAATCACAATAATTCCGATATTGCCCTCTGTTCTCTCGCTGATCATTTCGCTAAGTGCGAAAGACCCGATACGGCGCTCCGGCGGCTCCCGTCGTGCCATTGTATTCGTACCTAACGTACACTCTTTCAATAAAAAAATAAAAAATATAATCCATAAAGATAATACAAAACTTGGAAATTCCGTTGAAAATTTCATCGATCACGATGAGAGTAATATCGCTGTAAAAATAAATCCTCGCGAGGCGTTAAAAAAGGCAGTTAAATAAATTTTAATAACTCGCGATAAAAAATATTTGCCCAAGCAATGAGTTCCTCAGCTCCTTGTCGATAAAAAAATGTCCTCGATCACTCATACTTCGGAGCTGTGAGCCTCATCGATCGTGACCGGCGACTTCCCTCGTACCGATGCAATTTCTCGTGTCACGGAAAAATCAACGCAACGAGAGAAGACACGGAAGACAGCAGGAACGATTTGTCCCTCAAGCGTATTGAACTCTCGGCAGGGGATGAAGAAATGGAATGAAATGGAAAGCCGCCAGTCCGATCTGGTAATGCTCGTACATAAATGACAACAATGACGATCAGACAGCCGTTCAACTCGGGGTATTTTCCCGTCGTAGTTTCTGATCTGCCCGAGGGCGAAGCGGAGAACCGAGTTGGATGGATTTCACCCGCCCCGCATTCTTCCCCGCATCTTCCCCCATCTACATCCATCTCT
>JAPYZD010000088.1:0-64895 GCA_030522725.1 Ichneumoninae sp. B BG-2022a
ACCGCCTATCTGCCGCTCGTGTCCGTAACCACCGCCTACCGCGGTCGAGAGGGTCGTCCTTGTCCTTCGAACTCGCGCTGCCTCAATATCGCGCGGCGGGGGTGGTGGAAGAGCTGTCTGCACACTCGATACCAAGTTATCTCCGTTCTGGGCGATTTTGAACTTACTTTTATTTGTTAATTTTTTTTTTTCGTCAACCCCTCCCATCGCCGCGATCGCCGTGCACCCCTGTGCACACTCATTCCACGCTGCTGCGGGTAAAGTTTTTGCCCGACGCGTCTGGACGTCGGCTCGGCCGCACGCTTCAACCGGATAAAATCTCTGGCGTGTAAATATTACCCGGACGGGCTTTTCGTGTTAATTAATATAATGTGCCGAGAATTCGCTTCCCTTTGCCGCCGGGGGCTTTTGAATAAATAACGAATTGTATATCAACGATCTCAGTGGCGATAGGATCTGCGTCACGGAAGGAAACAAAACGACGAACGAAAGGAAAGGAAACAATAAGAGACGAAGATTGAGGCAAGACTGTGTCGGATCATCGACGGCCTGGTCTTTAACGAGACGGCCAGTGATCGCGCGCGCGCTGGACGAGAGGCAGGGCAGAGACGGAGAAAGATAGAGCGAAAGAAATCAGGTGAGTAGGAAAGATCGAGGAGAAGATCGAGAGCGGAGCGAGTCCTGCTGCCAACAGAGATCCTGTCGATCTTCGATCCGAGTGACGAAGATAAGGAGCTGCCCGGGGGCTCCGCGAGCTCCGGCGACTCGCGGCAACCGCGGTGAATACTCTCGCGTCGAGATACACGACGAGCTCTCCTCGAGTGGAATTGCAACTCGTTAAAAAGCATAAGGAAGACGTTTATGGGTACGTGTCGTCGCGGAAGGAGGGAGAAGTCCATGCCCTGCGCGCCTCAAAGTCCGTCCCGTCCGTCCGTGCCGTCCGTACGTCCCGTTCGCCCGATTCTAACGTAATTGTATGCCCGTGGGGCGTTCACGAGAGCCGAAGGAAAGCAGATCGGGGACGAGAACTTGCCACTCTTTCGCCGTGTCTATCCGTCTCGTTTTCGTCCTTCTCGCTTCTTCGTCCGCTCACCCTCGTGTGTCTCCCCCCCGCCCCCTCCTCGCGCTTTGTTTTATTGGCTCGTAAATAGCGGTGGCCGGTAAGCGGAAGTAGCCGCTGCCGTACGCTTCCAATTACGAAACGTTTTCGTTCCGAGAGGGAGGGAGGCATAGAAGAGAACGAGGAGATGCCGAGAGAGAATGGCATTAGCGAGAGAGAATGGAGGAGAGACGAGGCACCGGTGGAACGGGCGCGAAGGAGCAACAACAGAATCCCAACCGTGGCCAGTGTAAGAGATACTCACATATACACTGTGCAGGCCGTACGGACCCGAGAGTGCCGAGAGGCCACTTCGCCATATCCGTCTCACTCCCTCGCGGCCTACATTAACGTAATAATTTGTTTAAGATTACCACGCGCGGAGCGCGGAGAATGTTTTGCGCTACCGGTTTTATCTCGAGGCCCAGAGGCCTCCGGTAGGCCGCGCGGTCCGAGCTTTTCTCCGGACGAAACTGCGAAGCTTCTCTGATGATCCTCTAATACTCCTCTCGCGGTCGACTTCTCCGAGGTGGGCAGTTCGCGATCGGCAAAGCATGTAACAAGCCGCATTACAATTAAACCGGTACGAGCACCGGGCTTCTTACATTGTTACGTTGTTAGCACAGTTGAGAAGAATATTAAACCTCTTTTTTCTCGCCGAGCGGATCGTCAGGCCGGGCGAGTTACAAGTTGTTTAGCGTGATTATCGTAATAGTTACAGATGTTCCTCAGCGTCTCGGGGCGGCGTTTCATGCCACCACATGCTCGCTCGCTTTGGTCATTACGTTTTATCGTTGCATCGGGAATGGGGCTCGAGGAGAGAGGACGAGGGAAAGAGGAACGCAAAGAACATCTTGATTCGCGCGCGACATGGATCGCACGTCCGTGAATCCGCCACCGTTCACTGTTTCTCTGCTCCTCTCCTCTTTCCGTACACAACTCCGCGCTGGGGTTTTTTAGTCGAACCCCCTTCCCCCCCCCCCGCCCTTCCTCCGGTGCGTTTCATCACGAAGGAGATTTACTCGCGTCGAGGAGTTGTCCAATGTCCGAGGGAAGAGTTTTCGCTTCGACCCGGCAACCACCGAAGGCCGCATCGGACCTCTATTTCGCTTTTTGTCGTCGCCGATCGACCACTTCTCAACACCGTCTCCCCCATACACCGGATACGGATTACTTTCCAGTTGATATGTATATATATATGTGTATGCGGATTCTACCTATACCTGCAGCAGTTCGCTAATTCGTTGCGAAAAAGCAGACCGGCAACGTTACGCCTGATTATTCGTGGTCCCGACGGTCCTCGACGGGTTCCGCCGTCGCGGATTCCCCCCGTCCCGTTCTCTCCCTCGTCATTGGCAACTTCTCCTCCACTCCCTCGTTCCTTCGATCCTTTGTCACCGACCCGAGCTCTCTCCTTTTCCGCGATCCGGTCAGCCGGGTTCACAGTGCGACTCAAAGTCCGACAAGTCTCGGATTTCCCAATTATCTTTCCGTGCCCGACACAGTCGCGCCGTCGGGGCTGATTGCGGCAAAGCAGCTCGTGCGTTAAGATACGTTTTATTTGTCTTCGCGGTGAAAATGTCGCGACAGTAGAAAAACATAGGAATAAATATCTCCGATAATTTCGGTCTCCGAGAGTTTCCTCCGGATAAAAGTGCGAGACAAGGTGGAAGGATGAGAGATCGTCGGTCGATGATTGCGTCCCTCGTGCGAATTAAGCAATTCCGCACGTAGGAAATCACTTCGCGGCGTGCCGAAGAGTGCGCGATCGACTGCACATGTGACCTGTTATTTTAGCTTGGCGGAGTGCATCGTGGCAGAGTGCATCGTTGAACGGTAGGAAGGCGATGACCGCTGAATCGCCGGTAAGTAGGTACGTCCAGCGGAGCTCGGACCGGGGCGGGTAAACGCGAGCGATGCTCGCGCTTCGGCCTCATAGGTGTTCGCCGACTGTTTCACCCACCGCGATGAGTTCGCGGCTCGGTGGGCATACGGACGTTGCTGCCGCGACTTCCCGACGAACCGGTAGAGGAGAGACTCGGATGAAGGGACAGAGAGGGAGATACACATCTGTGTGTGGGCCCTGGCTGGAACCTTCCCACTTTGCCATTCAGGCATTATGCGTCGTAACGTCCTGTAACGTAATGCCACGGACGTCCGTCTTGTACCAACAGATGCTGCGGAGCATCCATAAACGCGAATGCTCGCCTCGTTCCCCCGACCGAACCAGTCGCACACATATCTACTTAGCGGTATAGTATACTACCCAGCAGTAATCTCCGAGGACTCCGCGGTAACCCTCTCGGTAGGGATGCGAGTGCGTGCAGTTGTTGCACCGTGCATGCGCACCGTGGAGGCGGACACAGCTGTGCGTGTTTGTGTGCGAAAGTTCCAATGCGTTCGAATCTGTGCTCAGACAGACGGAGCTTACCTGTCTTGCATCCATTCCCTCGACCCCTTTCTCCCTCCCGCGCTAGCTGAATGCATCAGGCATCCGCGCATCGCTTCCCGCTCCGCGAGCTTGTGTGTACACGTGCGAACTCTCGAAGCGCGGATAACGCCGGGGCATCTTCTCTCGTTCTCTCCTCTCGCTCGTCTTGGGCTCTCGAGAGACGGAGAGAAGGAGCGAGTGTGTATGGGAGGACTCGGATGAAGCCCGCCGGCGGGTGTGTGCGAAACGGCTACCGTGCGCCCAGCAGGAGTTGCACCAAGCAGCAGCGGCAGCAGTCATCGCACGTACCTATAGTGTCGGACTGTTCGCCGCCACTGCTGCTGCCGCTGCTGCTGCACCTCACTGAACGATCCTGCGGAGGAGAATAGTATGCGCGTGCACGAACCGCATCACGAGGATGGAATGGGCAAGAGAGGCGCTTGGCCCGATCCACGTGTGCACGCTGACGCCCACACGTCGGATAGGTAAACACCGTGCAAAACCCTGAATCACCAGCCCCAGGCCAAGTTCATTTCGTTCGCCGTGCGGTCCAGGAGAAAGGACTCTCACGGAGGGGCTCCCCGCTACCGGGTACCGGGCATCGTACAGTATCCACTGTGACGATGGGATGCAAATATTGCAGTGTAGGACTGGGTGAATGCTTATGGAATCGTTGAATTCAGGTCTTGGGTAATCGCTTATTTTTTTTATTTATTTATTTTTTTGTGGCAATTGTGACTATGAAAATGGGATCGGGATGAACGGATATGAGAGTTGTTTCAATGTCAAATGCTAGACTTAGTCCAAGCGAATCAATTTTGTGGTTCTCCTGATCGTTTTGATAAATAGAAAGTATTAAAAAAATTATTCGGTATATTCGACACTTTTCAATTATGATTTCTGGCCTAAAATCGTCGAAGCTCTTCCTAAAGTGTAATGAATTCATTAATAACGTAATATTAATTTTGCTGAAATTTAATTTAATCGAAAATGCTTTTAGGTGATTAATAACTCTGTTTACATTCTGCCGACGTGGTTGTATCAATCAATTTTTGTATCCACTCCAGCATTACATTTTTAGCGAAGAGCGTGCGTGCATCGGAAAAAGGGACATTAATTAATCAAGGTGTACTCTTCTGTGACGACCCGAGGCTAAATGCATGAACGAGACCGAGTGCTTCGATAGTACGATGTGTAATGCTTTACCGCAAAGCGCGATGCGGTGGGAGCTGCAATCGGTATCTTTTTGTCAAAAAATGTTGCATACTCTCCACCGAACTATACAAATTCATTAAATCACCCGTGTAGAGGTCGTATCGAAAATGGAGGGATGAACGAGGGGGCAACTGCGCCAGTGCGTGCGCGTATATCACCCGCTCACTGCAGGCGCACACGCGCCTCGACTTTTATCGAGTGTAAAATTGTTTTTATCAATCCGTCGGCATCGCTGCCCATCGCCGCACGATACGATGCGCTGTCGGTTGGCTCGTTGGCGGTGGGAAAGCAGTCCGGGAGATAGAGGATACAGTGCAGGAGAGCGAGAGGGAGAACTTGGAAAAAAAATAACGAAAAAAAAATCGCTCTCCACAGAGCTCGAAATAGTTGGTAATTCGATATCGAAGCGTTGGAGCTCGACGCCGTGAGGGGGCCCGGAAAAATTCTCGTGTTTGTCGGTGCGGGCATTCGAAACGTCAACTTTTAGTCAGAGTAGCGGCATACTATAATACACCGCGTTTATTTTTTGTCCTTTTTTTTCTATGGCAACGAGACTGAATCGAAAATTCGTTCGGATTATTGAGTTCTCGCCGGATGTCCCCTATTTTCACCTCCAGCGTGTGTTTTTTTTTTGGTCCTCTTTGTTTCGACTTTTAACCACGAGATTGGAAGCCTGCAAAAACGTCATGCACTCGGCGCGGGTGACGGCTGATGAATATTTTTTTTAAATATTCCTCCTCTCCGTCACGCGTGGAAACGAAGTTGAATTTTCTATACCTCGCGTTTTTCGTGTTTTTTAATTTCTTTATTTACCCTCGCCAGTAGACATCGATAAACCGTCGGAGTTTCGGTAAATTGAAAAAAAAATCCTGAAATTGATAGCTGTCAGCCCGTTGAGACGGGATGGAACTTAATCGTTTATTCATAAAGTCCGAACGGCGTGGCAGTGCGGTGCAAGTAACGACGTTACATCGCCCGATCCGCGGCTGCGAGGAGGGCGATAGCGGTAATATAGGATTTTCGGTTCATCGCCCGGCTAGCGCGGAGTATCGACAAACCCCTGGAGTAACAGTCGCGTGTCCTCCGCAGACGACAAATTCTGATGGCTGATTTATCCCCGGCGTGCGGTCTCACCGCGGGCCACCTCCGCGGCCTCTCGGCGAAGACGTATTTTGGGATCGTTCGTTTGCAAATTATCATGACGGGGGACTGTCTCTCTTTCGATCCTGCGGTCCTCGAGCTATCCTAATGCGGAACGCAAAACGTCGCCAACATTTCAAGCTCCACTACCGGCGATGCAATAGTCGCGACCCGGGACTCGACGTGCCCGCTCGGAGTTTCACCGATCTCCCATGCACGTTTAGTTTCAACGACCGACCGCGACCGAGAAGAAATAGATGTACGCGGATAATCGGTTCGTCGGGTAGCCGGGCGAAAAAAAGGGAGAACGGTAAAGCGGGAGAGACCGAGATTTATGCGGCGATCAAGCAGTACGAGAGTCCAGGCCAGACGGGAGATGGGGATGGAGAATTTGCCAGCCCTCTCCTCGTTCCGACGCGAACCCCGGGCTCTTTCGCTGTGACGTTTATCGAATTACACTCTCCGCCTTGCTGTACCTCGCGAAGAGCCGCTCCAACGTTGAGATAAATAAATTCGAGTAATGAAAATTCTCGGCTTGGAATGTGGATGAAAGTCAATTTTTTAACCGTCCTCTTTCGCGCTTACTTTACCCCGCATTGTGGGCGTGTGGGGGAACTGGCGGATATCAGATATTCGGCGAAGCTGCGATGGGGGGATGAGGAGAAATTATTATTTTAACGCTTTTTACGGACTAACGGGCGAGTATCGCGCTCGCTTCTAGGTTCGAAAATGTTGCAGTCGGAGACCCGTTCTTAATTACGACCGTCGGAGGGAATTATTTTACCTAGAAACGACCCACGAATAAATATTGATTTCCGTTAAATACATATTTATTTAATTCAATAAATAATATTAAATTTAACATTTCTTTCAATTAAATAATTATTTATTTTTCGAAGCACCAGTGAAATAAATGATTTTTCCGGGTGTAAGTTGTAACAGGGTGAGAATTCAGACCTTAGCATTTACGAACGTAGACTATCGCGCTCGCTTCTGGATTCGGAAAATATCGCTTTCTTAATTGCGCCCGTCGGAAGGAATTATTTTACTTATAACCGATCCGCAAATAAATATTAGTAGTAGCAAACGTGGATTTATCGACAATATCGTCTAGTGTATACAATATCTTATACATCTCTCTATGTAGTAGTTACAACGTTCACATAGACATTGTCAATGGGCCATCGACCAGAGTCCTTTAGCCCTAAATATTAATTTGCGTTAATTAAATAAATAGTATTGAATTTAATAATATTTATTTGGTTTAAATAAATATTTATTTTTCGAAGCACCCGTAAAATAAATTATTTTTCCGCGAGTAAGTTGTAACAGTCACCGAGTGAGAATTTCATGAAACATTGTTCTCGCGAGCGTAAAGCACAGGGCCGACGTCCGTCGGCGAGAGGGCTGCTGGCCGGTTGAATGTTATAGAATCTCTCGTGTAGCTCGGTGGGCTGGCGTGAAGTTAATAAAGGTGCTCGCATCTCCCCGGACTGTGCCTCCTACCTCACAATGAGGAAGCAGTGGCGCGTCCCGATCTTCGAAGATTGCAGCCCGGTTCCTTCGCCGGGACGAGCAGCTGTAATTGTTATTCGAGACCGTGCGCTCGGCGAGCGTTGATATACTTGGCGCTTCACGAGCGTGTGCGCCTCCGTGTGCTCGGTGTGCTGCAATCTCTGTGCACGTATTTTGCTCGCAGTCTTACTATCCCGCCCGAAAAACCGCGCCCAAAATAAAAATAAAAAAGATCGTCTTTACGCCATTTCTATTCGCAAACCGCCCAAAGCGCGGTAAGTGCGCCGATGCTGGTACACTGAGAGAAGGATTGCGTAAAAATTGCCGATTATCTAAGAAAAATTACCATAGCATTTAGTAATAGGGCGCCAGGGCGCCAGGGCGCCACCTAGGGCAGAAAGTCTCAGATTACCCAAGAATATCTAAGAAAAATTCTTATAAACCTGGTACTTCCTACCATAGGTGGCGCCCTAGCGCCCGACTTACTATGTGCTATGGTAATATCTCTCAAGCGATATAGTCATTTTTACTAGATCCTACTCTCAGTGTACCATACAAAAAAGAGCGTCCACCATTGACTGTGCGTCACGCTGCAACGTCATAAATATTGCATCCGGTTGCAAAAAAAAAAAAAAAGATCGAAGAACCTTCGCCGCGGTTATTTCGTCGAAAGACACTTTATGACGAGAGTTATTGAAACGCAATGGGAGAACGCGGGCTGTTAACACGCAGCTCTTCAATAAAATATTCTCGCGAAAAGGCAGTGCGCAACGCGAGAGACCCCAGTAGCGCTTCTCGCTCCGCTGATCTGAGGAAAAAGAAGAAAAAAAACAACAACAAAGCGTAGCTGCAATAACTATCGTAAGTTCACCAATGGTTTGTATTCCATGGGGTGTGTATATATATCTAGCGGACCCGACGATGGGCGCTTTGATTTTGTCTCGAGCGAGTTAAGATCGGCAACGCCACTCCGTCCGAGGAGCCGCGCCGAAAGAGCTCCCTCCGAACGGTCGGTAATGCGGAAACTTTTACAACACGGTGAGAATTGCCATTTCGCGAAGCGAAATTCCATTGTCGGTACGCGCTAACGCCCGGTCTAAGGTAGAGCTACGCTCATACTACCGTAACGATCTTACGACGCTTTTTGCACGATTCCGTGGAAGGAAGGAGAAACGATCTTTATACCTTCTCTCGAAGGCCCCGGACTCTCGCGCGTACACGCCGGCAGGCCGCAAGCCGTCGCCGCTACGCTTCTGGCGGAACGGAGTGGGACGGTGCGGGAACAACGGACGGAAGGACGAAACGCGAAGTACGCAAAAAGAAAGGATGAGAAGTACCGACAACGAAAGCGCGTAGGGATTTTCTGGAAAGGCGAAATATCGTTCGATCGTCGCCGCCCGTCTCTCAAGTTCTCTCGTTTCCGATCTTTAAACTCTTTCCGAGGCATTACACGAGTATCGGCATAAGGCACTCGGAGTCCGGTATTTTGTACTACCGAGTACCGTGTATATATATACATTACGTGTATAGGTATAGACGCTCGGGGCAGACCAAGAGTCCCTCGTAACGAACCGTTAAACCGTTTACAGCCTCTCTCGTACTTTGCGAAATGGATTCGAGCCACACCGACCGACAATTCACGGTCGGGAAACTCAATGGTTGCGAAGCGGACGGAGACGCATGATTTTCTCCGTTTCACTCCCTCTCCGATCGCTTGGCGGCGAGCCCGAGTCATTTCGTTGACTGCGGACCCCTCGCGATATTTATAAATGGGGATAAATAATTCTGTAAATTTGTCACTCGCCTTGCGAATAACTTGCAACGTTTGCAAGAAAAAAATATGGCTGGATGTTATTCGCTGCGTTGACGAAAAAGCCATTCATCAAAGAGGAAACTCATTTCATGATTTTATCCAAAAAAATTCTATAAATGTTTTTAAGAATATCAAAACATCCGATAAAAGGTTTTTCGATCGTAATCTCATCGGAACATTTTAAAAAATTTCTTTACGAAATCTGAAAAGTCAATTCTTCAAGAATTGAATTTTCGATACATCTCCATTAAATAAATGTGTCGAGTAGGTGATAAAAATAATAATATTTCTTTTCGACAAGAAAGAAGCTTCGGACTTTGAGGATTTCGGAAACCCAACGCATTCGTTTTTTTTTTTTTTTATAACGACCACCTTAATTGTATTCGGTATCTCAAGATTCGTTAGTTACACATATGCCGAAGTGAACAAGATGGATAGAGGTCTGTTGCTTTGGATTAATTAATACGTCGGCTGTTTTATAACGTGAATCGAGGCCAAAGATGTGGCGCGACGGCCTGCTCGGCTATACGCGCAATATCGCCTTGCCAGTAGGTGCAGTGGTATATTAGTCAGACAGGTATACGTACGAGTATCTCTCTTCTGCAAACGCCCGCGCTCGCGGTTGCTAGGTCCGAGGAATTACGCTCTTCCTGTAACTCCGGGGAACGCGATGCGGCTTCCTCCCCGCTGTCTTCCTCGCTGCGCCGTCCCCGCCCCCGCTTCTGCCTCTCTCGCTATCTTCGCAATCTCGTAATTTCTCAGGGAAGTTAATTGCTCACGCACCGCGAAGTGAGCGGTGAATGAAGGAGAGGACGCTAATTCGATCCGTCGGGCCGGAATGAAGTCGCTGGAACGCTCCCGGACGGCAGCCGACGGCTCACGTTCGTCTCGGGTGCAGAACCTTATTCTCGTGTTTCAAATAAGTTTTCGCATAAATTCGTACACTTTCGTTATTTGTTAATCGCCATCGCGGATGGACGAGACCGGGAACAACCGATTTAAAAAAACAATGAAAACCGTGATAAATAAAAATGCAATAAGTGACAGAAAAATATATCTGTCACTTATTGCATTTTTATTTATCACGTGATATATGAAATTTATATTTATACAATGAAAGTCACAGAATTTTTTATTTAGGGATCTGGGGATTTCTTCATACGATCGGAACACCGTTGCGAACAATCAATCATGAGGGATTTTCGACATAATTTTATATTGCCGAAAACAAATTGTTTAATCAATTGTGTTTACCTGCTATTAATGCCAAAAACGATGCCAGATTCAAGTTCCGTGGGGGCAAATCTTGTACGATTGAGTTTCATGCTTTTCAATCGGAATATAATTATTAACTGATATGCTGGAGCGAACTGCATGGATAAAATAAAGGTACCCGAGGAGATTGAAATGAGTAGTAATTTGATTACCTGATTATCGTTGCACTTTTCGCGACAGAAAGATATATTACTGACACATTAAATTTTTCATAACCTGGGGATTTTTTCATACGATTAGAGAACACCGTTACGAAGAATTAATCATGAGGGATTTTCGATACAGTCTTATATTACCGAGAAAAAAAAATATTTATTTTTTTACTTGAAATCAATTCCCCCATTAATAATATAATATTCCGATGGATTCAATCCCCATGTGGGGAAAGTCTCGTACGATTAAGTTTCATGCTTTTCAATCGGCATATAATATAATTATTAATTGATATGCTGAACCAAACTGCACGATAAAATAAAGGTACCCGAGTAGAGTGAAATGAGGCACGCTGTGGATTCCTGCTGAGTAGTCTGATTACCTGATTATCGTTGCACTTATCGCGACTCTGCCACAGCTGGCGATCGGTCGATTTATCTACTTCGTTATTATATTTACGTACGTATATAACTATAAATGTGGCGAGAATGAGAGAGAAGGGAGGGTCTCGAGTGTCTTAATTGCGTGGGTTGATACGTCTCACTCGGTGGGCCGAGATAACGGTGCCGCAACGCGCAGCATAATAAAATAATATTACATTGAGATGTATACTGAGAGAGGATAGTATTTGCCTCTGCCTGCATCGCTCGCGATTACCGTGCGACGAGGATATCGCATCTTTATTTCTCAAATTGCATTATTAAGACTGCGTAAGCATGTCCAACTGGTTCTCAATTAGCAAAGATATCCCACGTCAATATTATCGGACTTGAGCTCTACCTCTCTCTTTCGAGGAGGAGTAAAACGAGTTTCAGCGCTCAGCCGGATCTCCACAGCCGATACAATAATTCGAGCCGAGCATTAACGGAATTAAAATAATTAAATTCGCGACGGATTTTTTTTTTTCAATTACAACTGCCGTCGTCCAATCTCCGAGGAAAAAGGAGAACCAGCGATGAAGATTCGATCGTGCAAAATATACGCTGGATTGATGTAAAAAAGAAATCATTGGAGTCACCGTTTTCGAGAAAAAAAAAATGACGCCGAAGCGATGAAAATGCAACAATGTAAAACACATGCTGAACGAACGAGGATGCAAAGACGGGGAAGAGAACGAAAAAAATAGATGGTTCGAAGGATTATAAGAGAAAAGCTATGCGAACGGCTCGAGGGGACTCATCGGATATATGGGGAGCGTGTGTGTATCGTGAGAGAAGTCGAGGAGAAGCCGACGTCGAGCGGTTATCAGGCCACAGGTCCAATCAATTACCATGTTGTGCACGCGCGCCGAGAGCGAGATAGAGAAGGAAGAAAGAAAAGAGTTTAAAAAAACCGAAAAGAGTAAAGAGTACACGTAGCAGTGTCAGATAGGTATAGTAAACTAGGAGTAAGCTATACGGTAAACTATACCTGTGCGGCGATGAGCGTGCGGTACTCGTCGGGTCCCCGAGCTGAGTCCTGTCCGCTGAGTTTGCTTATACCTACATGCAGTCATGATACACATGTATGCCAAAACCATCGAGCTCAAGCACTCCCTGCTCTCCGTCCGTTTCTCTTTCTCTCTTTCGCAATCGGAAATCAATGAAAACGACGAAAAAAAAGAAAACACATCGACTGCGTTATTGATACACCGTGATTTAAACTGCACCGTCGGCGATGTCACGCGGAACGGGTTCGGCGGTACTCTCACTTTTTTTCGGCGTGGAGCGGGAGGGACTCGGGTTCCGTGGCGGAACAGCGAATCGGCCGCGACCAACACGTGGTCCATAACGAATGTCGGGAACAGGTGAGTATCGTAACTCCCGTGTGTGGAATCTCCGCCAATGCGAATCCCGCAGGATATTCCGGTCGATCGCGATCGGAACGACGAAATCGATGCGGTTGGGCACTGTCCGCAAGCAAAATCACGACGATCTGCAGGGGGAAGTGGGAATGCAGCGTGCAGATTTTTTTCTTAAGCGTATGGGTGGCGCGTCCTCTCTCCCTTTCCATTTTGCACTACGTTCCACTTCCACTTCCGTCCTGATATCTGTACAACAAATCATGCCAAAGTACCCCAAAGAAGAGTTTGAACACTCCGTCACACGAAATTTGATTTTTTCCTGCCACCAAATCCGATAGCTTGTATTATCGCCGTATCTCTGTATACACCGTTCCACCTCCGCATGAACCTTACACAAGACGAAACCAAATGTCCACTGAAAAAAAAATTCGCTTGCGGGCTGCCGAAGAAATTTTTTTTTTCAATTCTCCTTTCAATCCTTACAATTCCATATGATATTGAAACAACAACAGCAAGATTGTCAAGGTGACATGTTATCGTTTCAATCCGGTATGAAATTGTACGAATTCAGAGTAGACTTGAATCAACGTTTTTACTTCTTTGGCAGCCCGCAAGCAAATTTTACTTGATTCAATGATATTTTTTTCCTGTGTCTGAATTATTTTTCTCTATTTTTCACACAACGAGGTTGGTTGCAAATTGCCGAACAATGCGCTTTCCGCGACCGTATATCGGAAAAAAAAATGTTAAACAGGTCGAATCGATTCAGCCAAATCCGCCGCATGGATGTTTAGGGAGGACGACAAAAGGGCAAAAATGGGAACGATAGGTCCCTCGATATGTGTTGCCGCTGTAAGAAAAATCGGTGCTCGGCGGAAGGAAGCGGCGAGGGAAGCGGAGAGAACTGGAGAGAGACCTGAAAGCCCAAGAGTTGAAAATAATCCAAAATAAGTTCGGGCGTATCGATCGCGGGGTTCTCTCGCACCAGCGGCCTTCGTCGGTTGGTGCCGGTGCTGCGCTGCTCGTTCGGCAAAAAGAAGTAGAAGTTAGTTGGCAGCCTCTGGTCGTGCACCAGCAGCACCGGCAGCAGCAGCAGCACCCACGAGGAAGCAGGTAGTAGGTATTAGGTTGAAGGTAGAAAAGGTTGGTAGGTTGGGTATAGCGTGTGCGGATGCAGCGCACGCTACGCCGACCTCGCCGCAACGGCGTAGGCATTACGTACACACCAATATCCCTCGCAACCCCCGTCCCGTCCCGTGCCCTCACCCCTCTCTTTCTCCTTCGCGGGCCCGTACAGCCCCTTTTCATCCCCCGTATTCGTCCCTCGCCATCCTACATCCAGCGTGGAAACGAAGGTGCGGGAAAGGAACGATGGAACGAGGCGGCGGCGGCGGAGGAGGGGGAGATTCCCTTCTTCCCTCCGCGCCGAACCGCGCCAACTTTTATTTCGTTTATCGGGCTGAACATGCGATTTCCCCTACGTATTTCCACCGATCACTAGCACCGTTCCCGTGTGCTCTCGCTTCTTCGCTCCCTCTGCCCCGTCGGTCCGCGCTCACGAGCGTGTTTCTCGAACGCGAACGTGGTACAACGACCTCGAACGAGACGGGGACGAACAGCGAGAGCCGCGAGAGGGAACAACCGATTATACGCGAAAACACCTGGAGATTCACGTAGAAATTTGAGATGATCTAATCATCCGGGAAATTAAGAAATACGGGAGTTACACGGGGTATCGCCGGGTGGATGCACCCAGTTGCAATGACGGCGCATTCAACAAACATTTCATCACCGGAAAGGATTCAAATTTCTGGCTTCTACATGCTCAAAAAAAATATCAACTAATCATACATTTTACTGAACGAAGTTATCAAATTAACATATCAAAGAAATACTAAAATTGACAAGGACAGATATTATGGACGCTTAACAAAGAAATCATTGTTAAATTGGTAACCCTTTTTTTACCAACGGCGACGAGAGTTACGCAAGCCAAACTATCGAACATCGTCGATGATGAACTTTCCAAACAACGTTCGTCGGCGTTCGACAAATTTCATGCGGCAATTAGTTGTGCCGATATAGTAATAAAAAAGAAGTAATAAAGTTGCGATTGGCCTTATCAGCCGAGCACTGCTGGTTGATCTTGTCATACCGCATTAATAGCTTGCACGCTTCTCAACATTATTATATTCGCATGGTCTTTCCCGCTGGTAACGGCGACGAAAGTGCATGGCGCACGAAACTTCGTACGTTGCATATAGTTTGTCCGTAAATTGACGGTCTCGGGTAGTGCATGTCGGTGTATCGCGACATTTGCAGCACACCCCGTTGCGCTCGTTGGCCGTCACACGACAGAGGATAAGCCCGCGCGGAGCACGTGCTGGGAGCGAAGCTCCGCTCTTGTGCCACGGGCCAAAGGTCGACCCTCTAAGCTTTGGCGCTTTCCAACCGATGCATGCGTCCTGCAACTATATGCAGTCGATTCGGCTGCCGGTGCACATTACGTTGCGGTATAAAATACACACTTGGACGATGACGCGGACCGCGCGTCGGCGAATCGCTAATCGCAGACTCACGGGTTCACCGTCCAACTACCCATCGAGACGATACCGCATAAACACTCTTACCGACTGTAGCTCGGAGTCATAATTTTCAGATATATACGCGGCACGATAGCTTGTAAATTTCGTCGTAAACTGAGAAAAGGTCATCCCGACTGTTCCACCGACGATTCTCCTCGATCAATGAAAGGACAGAGACGAAAAAAAAATAGCCAAGCACATAGACGATTTTAATGAGAGACTCCACGATTAATCATATCTGACGGTGCAAAGTACGAGCAACAGTTGAGTTCTGAATTTATTCATCCCACGTAAAAAAGAAGAATATTAAAAAAAAAATAACAAAAAAATACTCCGGCTTTATGAATTTTCGTTCTGCCCGCAATGCTCTTTCGTCGCGAGGGATAGAAATTTCAACGAATTTCGATGAGGTTTGTTAATGCTCTGGTGGTGTACCGAGAGTGGAGATAGAGAGAGAGGCGGGGAGGGGGGATTCTCTCCGTTCTCCGGGAGTTTGCACTGAACGAGAGAGCTTGCGACAGAGAGGCAGTGCGAGACGGCGAGAGGTGGTAGGTAGGTGTGCGCGCATTAAAATTGCGGCGTCGGTGGGCGAGAAGAGAGCTCCGTGTACAAGCTCATCGTGGCGACCTTCCGCCAGTACCTATACGCTATTTTGCTAAACTTACGGTCGGTGCGGTTGTTGCCGGGTGTACACAGTACTCCACACTACATCGGTAACTTGCTTACCTGTACTATGACCGGACGAGCTCTCGGCCCGATAGGCCATAATAGATAATGGTAACATTACAAATTAATGGACTGTAAAGTGGTACGACGAGAGGCGATGGGCACAGTATATGTGGACTAGCGAGTGAGCAGTGTGCTGCCGCTGCTGCTGCTGCTGCCGGTGGCCACTCTATTTTTACGTACGACGAGAACCGTCGGCCTCCCAGTGTGAGACGACACACACTCACACGCGCAATAAAAAAAGCTCCACCACATTCGAAGCCAACACAGACGGGACGCGTGTAAAGAATTAATAACGAACGTATGCCAAGGGATTACGGTCGAGCATCGTCGAGCATCGACACGTTTCGACGTACAAACGTCTGCACGCGGATCGTTGGATCCGCTGAATTTTTTTTTTTTTTTTATAGTCACTAAGAGTTTGACGGTTCGAATTTATTGAATTAGAAGATGGGACTGGTCCGTATTTTGATATCGTGGTGGAAATTATAACATTACGATACTGTAAGGTAGTGTGTTGTTACATTATTATTAAATTCTAAGATTTACTATACTGGGTTGTCGCTGGGTCGAAGATATCGATTGCCGAAACAGAAGGGCGTAACTCACAGACTTTAACATGGAGGTTACGCCCTTTTGGCTCTCAGCCGACGATGGGACTTGGGACTGAGGACCGAATGAAGTCAAGTACCAACTGGAGTTCGGACTCATCTTCGAACTTAAATGCCAACTTAAGATCCGCGTAATCTTTGAACTTAGGTAAGATCAAGTTTCAAATTAAGTTCAAACTTGATTTCAATCTGGGGACTTTAAATTCCTGTTAGCGTACCACATATGTAGAAGCTATTCGGTACTATACTATAGTGTATTTTTCCAAATACACTGGCGCCCACAGCGACGTATCCATGATACTCGTTGCGACATGTGTATTGCACACGAGGCCATGTATATCAAAACCAAAATCGGTTGCTTGCAGTCAAAAATGCCAGGAGCGTCGGGAACGAAACGAATCGGTTCCTCAATTCTAATGTCATACCCGCCGGCTCCGATGGTGAACCGGGACTCTGTGTGTGTGTACAAAACCGACGATTGTAATCGTTATTTCGATATTTCCCGACGAAACGCGCGTATCGTTACAGTGCCCGTACCGAACAGTACTGAATATGACAGGTATACCTTCCAAGCCGCGTATCGAGTGTATACATATGTATATAAAACCGTGGCCAGAGCCAGGTAACCGAACGAAAATCCCCGAGCGGGCAATCGACCGCAAATAATTGTTTTCGAAACAGCGCGGTCCCTTTTTTTCATTTCCTTTTTTCTATTTTACAATAGCAAAAAGAATGGTTATTCGTGAATTTCGTTGGTACCCGTTGGCGCGTGGATCCGAGAGGATTGTTACTGTTAAAGGGAACTGTCGAGAGATTTTTTTTTTTGTGTACTCTTTTTCGTGTCGGCTATACCATTTGCAAGCGGAGGAGGTGAAACTGTCGCCCGGGGATGTAATTTTGTTCCGCCGGACCAGCGACGACCGTATCTACTTACGAAGTAGGTTGGAGTCTTTTACGGCTGTAACTACACCGGCTCGGTGTAACAACGTTGTCCGGATGGATCGCTGGGAGTTCAAGCTGAGAAGTCATTCACGTAGTTATCCGTGTCTCTAGAAATGTTTGTCTATAGAAACGTTCAGCTGCGTTTTGCGCGATCTGGACTGAAGCGTATTAAGCCGGCTCGGCGGTGTTACATAATGAATCGACCTATCCGTCTATCGGCCGGGGAGAAAGAGAATGGAAAAGAGAAGAAAAAAAAAATTAAAAGAAAAACGGAAACATCGTGTATCCGCAGGAGAAAAGTTGTACTCGCGAGCAGCGCACTTAGCCGTCCTACCGTCGTTCCTCGTATCTCTCCAACTGCTGCTCATCGTTTAGTTAAATACTAGTGTGCAGTTCGTTCTCGTCGTTTAATTCACAAACTTCGCGACTCTCGCGATTCCTATCCTCCGCCTTTTTATTCTCACTGCTCTTTCCCTCTCGTTCTCTCCCACACCGGCGCTGCGGAGTACGAATTAAACTGGGGTTAAACTGTGCGACGGAGAACTCTGGGATTAAATCCTTGTACTATATACTTTTTTTATTGTTGTTGTTTTTTTTTTATTCCGCTTCATGAGACATAAGCGTTGAAACTTTTCATGGCTATTAGAGGCGACAGTGTACATTGCTACGAGCGACAATTGCTGGAATGACTTACATCTAAAACAATGACGGAGGATTCTCCACACCGTAAAAAAAAGAAGGTTTACACGGTTAATAAATATTTATCGTTAACGATTTTTTCATTGTAACTCTACAATTCTTTTCAGTTAAAAACGACTCGTCGACGGAAAATAAAATTGCGGACCCTCTTTGCACACTTTGCCGAAAATGCGACGAATATGAAATAGATCTGTGGATCTATGGTTAGATATATTTTGAGTACTTTCGGGGGTCAACGACCCCTAATGAGTCCAAATCCATCAGACATGTATCGAGAGTGAGTGATCGGGTTTGCTGAATAAATGAAAAATTTTGTCTCGACCCCCACCCCCCCCCCCCCCGCCAAATGAGGGTGGAAAAAATAATGGACGTTCGAGACTCGAATTCGTGATTTTCGGACGAACGGAACGGCGAAGAAAAAATCCAGCCCGGGAAGCGCGCGACTGGGGGGGGGGGGGGAGATCGCTAGACCAGAGGGCGAGGAATCGGAGAACGTTGTATAGGTAGCGTGAGCTTGGAATGTCGGAGCGGTAGCTTTCGGTCGGTGTTGCCGCTCGCTGGGTGGATCGATATTAAAATGGTGACCGAATTCCGTGCGACCCTCCCCGACCTGCCTCAACCTCGCAAAGCGCGAACGCTCTCGAGCACCGGCGGTTCGGTTTTGGCCCTCACTCCACCTTCGGTTCAGTCGCGACCCCCACGATCCTTCTTTCTCGCTCCTTCGCCCTTCGCCGCCCTTCTTTCTCGCTCCCTCCCTCTCGACATCGCCGCGCCGAACCGCATTCCCGTTACCGACTCTCGACCCTTCCATCAGCTCCCTGCTCGCAGCCAGCGGCTCTCGCTGTTCTCGCCTCGACGAGGGCTTTTTGTCATCGGGAAGGGAGGCCGAGCGAAAAGTGTTTACAACGCGGGAAGGCCAATAGCTATCGAGAAGAAAACAATTTTTTCGTTCGCACGAGACGAGCGTTGACGTGAAAGAACAAATACACGCCTGCGCTCCATTTCACCTTTTTCTTTTTTATGAAATAAAAGGTTCTTACGTGGGATGTATTTTTTTTTATTTATTTTTTTTTTGTGAGAGAAACGAGAAAACGTGGATAACTCGTGATATCTTATAGATCTCTTCTTCCTCGCGAAAGAGTATCATCATCAGTATCGACCAACCGCGGCAAGTACTCGGTAACGGCCAGCCGCTCGCTCTCGGTCCCTTTGCCGCGGCTTCGATATTAAGTGGCGAGTACATCGGGCGCTTAAGCGCGCGAGGAAACCCGAGAGGTTCAACGAGATGATGGTCGAACGGGAGAAGGGGAGCGCGAGAGAGGGATGAAATAGAAGTGGAGAGGAGGATAAAAAAAAGGAAAGTGGCAAAAGATCGACCTGGTGCAGCAAGAGAGCCGCAGAAGCAAAGTTCTTCTCGGTTGATCCTTAGGTACACCGCATTTCCCACGTCATTAGAATCGCCTGCTTGAACTTTCGAACGAGAGGCACCAAATGAGAGAGACCAGAGGCGCCTAACGCCGGCTCGTGATTGCCGCGGGTATAGGCCGATCACGCTTGGTCTCTCGCACCTGCGTGTTTTCCATTCACGCCTCGCTCGACGATCCGATCACATATCGTGTAAGGAAAGGATCGGGTTCACATTCGCACAGTGTGCGGCCATTCTTCCGGGAGCGCCCGGCGACGAAAGGTTCGTACGCGTAACGAACATTGCTAGTTCACAAACTTGCGCAATTCTCTTCCTTATCAATTTTACCATTTTTATTTTTGCCGATAAAACGTATTTTTATAACTTAAAAAAAAATAGAAAAAGACGAAAAAAAAATATTGCGGACGTTTTTCGAAAAATAACGGTGGTTAAATTTACAAATAAAAACGAGACTAGATATTATATTCTCATCACATATCGTGTAAGGAAAGGATCGGGTTCACATTCGCACAGTGCGGCCATTGTTCCGCGAGTGCAGTAACGAAAGGTTCGTACATTTAACAAACATTGCTCATCCACAAATAAATTATTTTTTTGTTGTTAAGTTTACAATTTTTTTACCGATAAACCTTATTTTTTTTTTACATTGAAAAAATGGAAAACGAGGAGAAAAAAGATTGCGGATATTTTTGGAAAACTAATGTTTGTTAAATGAACAAATGAAAATGAGGCTAGATGTCATATTCTCATACACAAATAAACCGAGCATTCGCAGTGGGGAGTCGTTAAATGTACCGCGAATGAAAGCTGAGGGCGGATGGACGTTTCTCGTTAATAAATCAGAAACACCTTGGCAGATATGGAGTAGCTGTTATGCGATGTACGTACGATTCGCGACGACGATATCGCGAGCTTGCAAAAGTGTCATTCGGTGACGTACGACGATGTAGCGTAATCTTCGTATTTATAAATAGCTGGCACAAAGATTATAGTATAGGCTTTACACCGACGGAGAACTGTAGGAATGCGTTAAAAAGATCGGTTAACCTTTGCCACCGCTCCGTCTATACCGTAATGTACAGTACGTAGCGCATGTGGCGACTCGAAGCCAGGGGTCTCCGCATTACCGATTCCCACGCAATTTTACGGGAAAGCCTAGCTTGAATCGCAAGCAAACGGAAACGGAACACATTTTTTTACAGTTTTCAATGTGCCACTTAAATTTACTAGCAGCATTACGCACTTCGCGCGTTTATCCGCAAATCTCGGTATTAAATTTTTTTCTGATTTTAATAGATTACATATTATTTTCTAAGAAAAACGTATATATATCAAAAATGCAAATTATAGCGAGCAGAAATTAGCGAAGTGAATGAACAAACATTGTAGAATGTTTGGGATTACATTTAACTTTAATAATTAAATTTTAGGAGATTATGAAATTTTATAATTTTTCGTAAAATTTGTAGTTTACATCCGACACGAGTTTGTGCGACAAATGTCGATCTGGCAGGAAAATAATTTGGAAATTCGTCATCAGTGGTGGAAAACACAAGACTCCCGGCTAGATTACCGATCCGAAAAACCCGGAAATGAGAGATCAAGACTCCGAAAAAGTTTAGTGGCGAACCATTTGATTCGTCAGTCCGGAAGTGCGCTATAGAAGTCGGGTTTATATGTTAATGCGTTATGTACCGATGTACCGAGCCGCTGCAATGGCATAAACACGTGCGCGCTGCCGACGAAAGCCGGATAAAGAGGAGGAAGAAGAAGAAGAAACAAGAGGTAAGTCACAGCGCGGTGAGGATAGAGAGAGGAGTGCCGCCGGCTCGTTCAGCTTGTCGAACGAGTCTGTAACATCGTCTTGTATTATTGCCGCGGCGGGTTTATTCTCTCCCTCTCTGGCCCTCTCGGTCTCTCTCTCCCGTAGCAGCCTCCCTCCACCTCTTTCACTCGAGCTCAACGCTCACATGAAATTAATCAAAGTGGCGAGCGAGAAGTCTTGTACCTTGTAGCCCCGGTCATGTCCGAAGAGAGTTCGAGGGCGTGATCTCTCGCATCGCCTCTCTCGTTAATAAACTTGTTATTATGCCATAAAGCGATATCATAATTCTCTCCCGTACACCGTACAGTGTGCGTGATATTCAAAATGTTATTTTTTTTTTTTTCTATCAAAGAGAGCGAACTTATTTGTGTTTTTTTGTCTTTTCTTTTTTCGTTACTTCTGTTAAGCTTGGGCTCACTTCGGATAGTGCACAGACGTGGAATGAAATCGAGGCGGTTCTTCGATGCTGTTACACGGAGTGTCGTTAGCGATTGATACTGATGGGAACTGGTCATCCCCGGAAATGTATATACATGTATATCCGTGACGTTGTAGGACAAATCGAAGCTTCGAGGGCTAACGGTTGCACTCTTGGAATTTTTGGATCGTCCTCGCTGCGACACCGGTTGGCACTCAGAGTGCCGTATATCACGCGTTAAAACGCGTGACCCTCGGGATGTTTCTCACACTCTCTCTCTCTCCTCCTCCTCCCCTCTGCACCCTAGTTCAACTATCGTGTGCGACGTGGCGAAAGGGCGGAATGAACGGAGAGGGATGTTACCGTGTGGCGTCGAATCGTAAGCGTAGCCGGGCCACTTTGTCCGAGGGGCCGAACGGCTACGGCCGTTAGAGCTCCATTTATCCGGCAATCTCATAACGAAAATTAATGGACCGAGATGTTACTGCTTCTGGTTGGCTCTCGCGACGAGGAGGCCGCATCGACGGCACACCTGATTTCTCCACCGCCACCATGACTTCTCGGTGTTATCTCCACAGCCTCCGAATGCTTCCGTGAAAGTCAGAGGTACATCGAATTTGCATCTTCATTTTAACCCTTTTTTGCCCCTGTGCATTAAATTCACCGGATGTAAGACCAAAAAAAAATGTTGATATTAACTCATTTGAAAATTATTCTTTTTTACATTTTGTAATTACTTCGTCAATGCTTTCTCTAATTTTTATTTGTTTTTGCTTTGATTCTGTTCTGTATTTGCTCAGATTTTACGCTGTATACAATAGTAAATGTTTTACGTAAACTGTATTCAAACTTTTCTTCGCCTCGCTATATGTACCGCTTATCTGTATTGCTTAGTTCTTAGGAGGTTATCACAGAACGCAATAAACCATCTATCCATCTATTCATTTTAAAAAATTGTAACTATAGCCAAGAATTCTGGGATGTTCAAAGTACGTTCCAACATTTTTTTGTTCCACTCTGACGGATAGTTTCGACAATAGGGTGATATCGGAACCAGTAGAGGAGAGCGGGGCAAAATGGGGCAACGGATCAAAACGGGGTTTTTGGGCAAAACGTCATTTTCCAATCATTTTCGGATCGGACAAGGTGGAAAAATTGGGCAGAAAAGCCTGATGCATCCGATAGGGCGAATTCGGCATCCAAAAATTATTGGAAAATGTCGTTTTGCCCAAAAACCCCGTTTTGCCCTGTTGCCCCATTTTGCCCCACTTTACCCTACAAACATCGCCATACCTCGGAGAAGTGTGACCACGAATGACGCGTCGTGTCATCAGTTCAGTTTTATGAGAAAATGGGAATACATCAGAATTATCGTGACCTTAAGGCACGGAAAGTACGATATCGGAATATGCAAGATAATCGAGTAATTTCGCAGTGTGTTCGGCAGGATTAAATGGAACAACTCGAACCTCGATACCTTGTCATTTGCGTGCCACCCCGAGAGGAGAGGAGATAGGCCAAAGACCCGAATCGATAATGATAAGCACTTTAGCGAAAAATGAGCCTCTCCCTTCACCGTCCGCACCCCTCCACCCACCGTCGATCTTCCCTCGCCGGTTCCGTCGACGGTTCACCGGCACTTTCGCTCCCTCGTCGGCGTTGCACCCCTTCCGTGAGAATATTGTTAAGCACATCGAACGTTTCGGCAGATAACCGCGTTACCCCTTTGCCCGCTCGGAATATCCCTGGCGAAAACGAGCTCAGCTCACCGGCCTCGGGATCGTTCCCCGCCGCGGGCACTCTCTTGTCCTCATCAGCTAATCGAATGTATGAGAATTCGATACCTCCCTGTTACTAAATTTGTCGATTTATGTATTTATTCATTTATTCTGTACATCATGGCGTGCGGCTATTCGTCAGATCAATGTGTTGTTGACTCTGGGAGGCGACGCGCATACACCCAGAAATATAATTTACTTGACGGGTAACCAACAAATATATATATTGATTTAAAGTAAATAAATATCGATTTGCGATAAATAAATATTGATTTCAATTGATTTCAATTTGTATGAAATAAATAATTATTTAAATTAATCAGATATTATCTAAATTTAAAAAAATTAAATTGGAGTGCCCGTTCAATAAATAATTTTTTTGGGTGTAGCTGCGTGCGCCCGCGATATCGTCTGATGCAAAAGGGCTGCAGAAAGTAGCGTGACGATGAAGGAAAGCAACGCAGGAGAGAAAGAGAAGAGCGAAATGCGCCTACAAACTATATCTACGATTCTTCGCCGTGCATGCTCTCATATGCGAATGTGTACATGTGTGCGTGCCGCATCTACGTAGGTGTGCGTTAACGGCTGGCGCGTTTTTTGATGCACGGCAATCATCAGCGTTGCGCGCAGCGAGAAAGCCATGCAGGGCGCCGAGACCCAGCAGCCGTTTACGAGCACCATCAAGTCGATAGTTTATCAGTGGGAGAAGAGACCCGGTTGCGCTTTGCTGTACGAATTTTTACATTTTTTTTGCACCCAACGCTCGCCGCGATACTTTTGCTCTGTATAAATACTGGGGCATATTATAGCGGAGCGGCGGAACGAGAGAGGCTGGGACGCAGGGGAAATTGATAATTTATCGGTACACGAGCACGGCGATTTCTTCGGGTACGAAGCAAACGATTTTACGTTCCTCATTGATTATTTGCCGGCTACGCGAGACGCCTGGAGTTTCTCGTGAAGCCGAGGCGAAACCCTGCTCGATCGTGTTTATCGAACAGGACTAATTTCCGGCTTCAGCGATTTTCTTAATTGAGTCATTAGGTATCGGGGGAAGTAAAGGATCTGATAAAAATTCCAATGTAGTCTCAGATGAACTACCATATTTTCATGCCGCCGAGCGACTGATGTTGACATCTGTAAACAAGCGTGAGACCAGAGAGAATTTTTTTATGGAGTTTTGAGACGTAAGAAAGAGACATCAAAAATAAACATTTCATCTACAATGTTTCAGCTTTTGCTCCGCGGTCCCGTTTTTGCTCGCTCACCTCTACACATCTTCGACGATTCGGAATTTTTTGTAAACATCCGATTTCGATTTTGACTTGATTGTGTTCTGTATTTGCAGACTTTGATCTGATTTTGCTCTGATTTTGATACTTTCCTGCCGGCTAACGACTAATGTTGACATCTGTAAACAAGCGTGAGACCAGAGAGAATTTTTTTATGGAGTTTTGAGACATAAGAAAGAGACATAAATAATAAATATTTCATCTCAAATGTTTCAGCGTTTGCTCCCCGGTTCCGTTTTTGCTCCCTCACCTCTACACATCTTCGACGATTCAGAATTTTTGATAAACATCCGGCCGTTACACATTTTACCGTTATCACCTCAGTGTTTCCCCGAGCCAACGCAGCGCGCTTTGTGGTCATTAAGTTCGTACATGCGGCATTAAATTTCATGCGGAACAAATTGTACCTGCGATCGGTAGGGCGGTCAGTGGTATTTGTAGAAGCCGGTTTCAAGGATATCCCCACAGGAATTAACCGTAGTCAATAAAGTTCTAATAGTAAAATCGTTAATATTCGTTTCGCCGAAGAAAAAGCGTGCGCAGCTCCGTGAACTCCCACGGAAGGTAAGAGGAGGCAAAAAGATGGAGCAGCGAGAGGAGAGGAGGAAGAGGATCGTCGAGTCGCACAGGGAAGCTGCACGGACCACCCGGCGTTAACGCGATTTTGAGGAAGGGTGATCGGCGGTAAAGCCAACCGAGCGCGGCGGCAAAATACGCCGGTATCGGCGAGGATCCATGTGCTCGCATCCGTTTACCAGGAGCGGAAGGTCGGCCGGCGAGAGACACGGAGGAAGCCCGGCGGAATGAGAATAAGCAGAACGCAGAAGCGCGGAGCAAGGAGGGCATCAAAGGCTGCAGCGTCTCCCGGGGGAATACACAGTAAACTGCGAGTGCTCTTCGCGTACGCAAGAACGCAGGAGGGGCGAAGGAGAGGGCTAAGTTGAACAGAGCGTGCCCCCGCTGCCGCCACCGCCGCCGATCTTGCAACAAATCTATTTCCACGCTATGGCAAAAACGGAAGACACGCCGCGCTGCTGTTGCTGCCGCGCGGGGCCGGCTCGGCGAGTAATGAACTAATCTAGCAAGGTCCGTCGGGCTCGCGAGAGCCTCCGAGTGCCGGACCGAGAAGGGAACGGGAGGAACGCGAAGGGAACGTCGAGGATGCACCGCCGTTGTGCAACCAGTGGGACGAACGAAGGGAGAGAGGACGACAATGGCGAGAATGAGCGAGATGGAGGAGACTTTTACGAAGAAACTTTTGCCGCGGCTTAATAACATGAGTTTTTCCTGGCTCTGGACTCTCCCTCTCCCCGGAGTAAACGCTCGCTTTGCTCGCGGGGTCCGGAGACCGGGGAGCGAGAGCTCGGGAAGAGGGAAAGATGCTGTGGTGTTGTGCACACAGCGTCTCTCGCAGGATCCGCCGGGCACCGTGACGCCCGTACTCTCTTTAATGTAACCATCTCTCCATCGCCCCTCAGCGTACCCGCGTAATTTCGTGACTCTTGTAAATCCCCCTGTGGTCCACGGGACTCGTGGAACCTTTCGCGCATCGCCGGGAGGAGGTGGGGTTGAAAGAATTAAAAAAAGAGGGGACCGTGCGTGCGCAATTCCATCCGCGGAGGTATCGCGCGTGCAAAGTGTTTTAATGGCTGGCGATGTTTTTAATTTTTAGTTCTCTTCTTTTTAAACATTCAATATCTTTATTCGACGAATCGGGTGACCATCGGTGCGACACACGATGGTCGAATCGAACTGGTTGGAAAATACTAACTTACACAGTAACAAAGATTTGGATATTTAACAAACTTTTTTTGTCCACAAACGTCGACAATTATTTTGTAGTTCATTTTACAAAAAATATTCGTAAAGTTAACAGTCATTTTTGTAAAATGGAAAAGATTTTTTTGTAAAATTGACATGAAAAGAATTCCGACGTTTTCTAGACAAGAAACGTTGGTACCTATTTTACTGTGTACGCCAGGCAAGACTGAGCCGATGAAACTGGGCCCAACGACCTACGCAACGAGAAAAGCCGATGGTCATCTCTGGCCTGGCCAATTTTTCATATTGGCTGATATTCGCCCCACTCGAATTCGGTACATATATTTGCCAATGTATTCAACGCATGCAAATAACAAATTGCTGCTATGACGGTAGGGGAGACCGGGGCAAAATGGCACAGTGGGGCAAAACGGGACAGTGAGGGCAAAAGTCAATTTTCCAACAATTTTTGGATGCCCCATTTTGTCCCAATGATACATTCCGATTTTCAAACCCGCTTTACCCCACGTACCATCATCGCCACCAAAAGTTATTGGAGAATTGCGTTTTGTCTCATTATCCCTTTTTGCCCCGGTGTGCCATTTTGCCCCGCCCTCCCCTAGCACAACTTTTGTTTTATAATATCGATTCGAAAGAAAAATATTTTTTTTAAATCTCGTAAAATCCGCCGAATCGAGTATATTACAGGTGAGGTGGAGAAGGAGTTTCGTAGAGCTTCGGAGAGTTCGTAGGAGCTCGTAATAAGTACAGAGCACAAAGCGCGAGAAGAACCGTCGCTCCGGTAGTGGTAGTTTCGATCCCGGCCTCTCGTCCTCTTGCTCTTTCACGTAGCCGTAGTCGGGCAGCTGTGGCGAAGAGGTTTAATAATAATAACGCCGGGAAGATTCTTCGCCGACGACGAGGACGACGAGGGCCGCTACTACCGGCGCTCTCTTCCCTTGCTCTCCCCCTCCCCCTCTCTTTGTATACTCCGCCATAAACGCGAATCCTCATCCACGGAGATAATGATGGTCGCGGGGGTGAGCTCCGGCAGTAATGCGTGGTTGCCGCGTGACGCAGCCAACACGGCTAGACCTTTTTCCCTTTATTTATTTTTTTATCATTATTTTTTCCTCTTCTCAATTCTCCCTCACTTGTCCAGCGAGAAATGTACTGACGAAGGTTACGCACAAAATTGCCGAAAAAAAAACAAAAATGTCCAACCTCTCAGACACGATGTAACACAATATTTTTATTCTTTCTAATTTCAGCTCATTAAAAAATCCTCGCGGCACTTCGAGGCGAGTTGAATTATCGTGCACCCTCTGGAAACAGGAAGTTAAAAAGAAGAAACAGAATGCATCCGTGTTTTACGGTCATAAAACGATTTGGGACTGCGGAGTTGAATAAATTCTGCTCATTTCGACCCTTCCGACTCCCGCTCTCTTCTTATTGTGTTGCCCCCTCAAAGGTTTTATTATTATTTATTTTATTATATTTTTTTATATAACGAAGTCCTTAAGAGATCCTTTCGTGGCCATCCCTCGCGGAACTTTAAATGGTCCAAATGCGTGCAGGACGTTCCGATTCCTGGATTCGTGCCTGCGTGACGCTCGTTCGTCCGGAGTGGTCGTCGCGCGATCCGGGCGCGATTCCCGAAGTCAGTCGAGAGGGATATATCAGAGCTACGAGTGCCGGAGGTTACGCACTACCTGCTGCCGCGCGGTGTGTGTGTGTGGACGTCGGGCTGAAAGAGAGGCGAGTCCGGGACGGCCGCGGGGCACAGAGAACCACCGGATCCTGGTTACACCGAAGCAGACACTGCCGCCGCGCCCGTTGGGCTCGTAAAATCCAAACTCCGTCGTGTAAATCCAAACGCCTCGATGCTCTCCACCTCCTCTTCTTCGCGGCGATACAGCCCGCGAGGCCCTATATCGTCTCGAACCAGCGAGCGAAGAAACTCAGGCAGCAGCGCGTATACCGCCAATACAGAGAGGAAGAGAGTCCCTATATCGCGTATCCCTTTCCGACATCGTCTCCCATACTCGCACTCACTCGTAAATATCCGGTCGCACGTACGTCCGATCTTGTTCAACCCCCTTTGCACGAAACACACACGCACCTGTCGGTCGGCCAGAGGCCCCAATACTTTACACGCTCTAGAGTGAGGAAACCCATGGAAGATTGTTCTTCTGCTGCCGCTCCTGCTGCTGCCTATTAGCGAATTCCGAGTGCGTGAGGCCGAGCTATGTCTACTGAAACGCCCGCGTTACCCTGAAGGGTGTGCGTGTGTGTACACTGAGAGAAGGATCTCGTAAAAATTGCCGATCGTCTAAGAAAAATTACCATAGCATATAGTAATAGGGAGCCAGGGCGCCACCTACGGCTGAAAGTCTCAGATTATCCAAGAATTTTTACCATAATATCTAAGAAAAATTCTTATAAATCCGGTACTTCCTACCATAGGTGGCGCCCTAGCCCCCTACTATTATGTGCTGTGGTAATATCTCTCAAGCGATATAGTCATTTTTACTAGATCCTTCTCTCAGTCTATAGTTGGTATGCCGAAAAATGCGTATGAAGACTTATGGCTGATGATCGATGGATAGCTCGAACCGATGAGCACTTACATTTTCTGATAGATTCCTTGATCCCAGATGTACGAAGTGGCTACCACGGTGAGAAAGGTTCGTACCTTCGAGATCGGCTTCTCGAGCTCGGGCAGAAACGCGTGTTCTATTTTTTATTTTTGTTCCATAGGTAAATAGACAGAAATTGGCGAAAAGAAATTTTCGCTAAGTGGGCAAAGCTATTCTCTGTAGGCGTAATTTTGGTCATAGACGTTCGAGGTGGGAAGTGAAGTAGCATGCACAGCCGCAGCGGCGGAAAGAGATTCGCGCCGACACGAGGATACCCCGAGCCTTCGCGGGAAATCGAGTCCGCTGTAAAATTTCATCCGCTGACCTCTTATCAGCGCCGCTGCGCTGGTAGCTAATAATCGCTCGCGCGTTTACCGCGCGCGAGAATACCGTCTTGCGGTGAAGAATTTTCTGACATTTCGACAATTGCCTCCGCGTATCTCATTACCATTCTCGCGGGTTTGAGGATATCGACGATTGCACAGAAGCGGTCAGCGTGCGGCAGAAGAGGCGCCATAACATGCGAGAATAAACGCGGAGGTTTCGGTGCGCCGCGAAGCTTTCCGCGTTCCATCCTTCGCGTATGTGTCACGCCGTGCGCCCTCTAATTGTGAACAGCAACGCGCTCGATGTTCGCCTCTGTACACTCTTGCCGTCTCTATCGCGCCGCGGTTGCTTGGAAACTCTCTCGTCGGTAAAGAGCCCGCGTGTGCGGGAGATATCCTCTCCCGTTGCGGGCATAACCGGCGACGGGGAGGCTGGGAGCGAGGGGGGCGAGAGGGGGAGGACGAGAGACCGGACCGTTATATGACGATAGGTACCTACGCAGAGAGTAGTCGAGAGGATCCAGTGTTGTTAGACTAAATGGCAGGAGCGTGCAGTTGTTGATCGTTCGACGGGGCCAGTGGGAAATTATGGTGTCGTAACGCCAATCAGGGAGGCATCCGACGCCGACGCCGACGCCGAACAACCAGCAGCACCGCGCTCTGTGTAATGTTCGACGCGTGTTTTGCGCACACGTACTATCTCCCGACGGCTTCCAGAATCTCTTCCTCGGAGAGGCCCCTCCGCGAGAGAGGCTTTGCCGGAGAATTCGGATCGGATTGCCGCGTTCGCGGTCCATAGAGACTGAAAAAGAAATTGTTTAGAAGTATCGGGCGTCACCCGGCAAAAGTGTTTTCAATAAGCATTACGGTTTTGTAGGGAATTTACTGGAACGGCCAAAAGTTAGGGTCCTCACTCGGAATTGAGGAAAGTTACCATTGCCGGCCATCTGAGGAAGGACCTGGAGTGCTGAAATAACTGTCGGAGGGACGATATCCCGAGTACAAATTTTCGAGCATTACATCGGACTTTGATAGGGTCCTGATAAGGCCTGATAAGGCCTTTGTCAGGCCCTTGTCAGTCCTTTATCAGGCCTTCTCAAGACCTTATCAGGGCCCGATGTAACGCGTGAAAATTTCTACTCGGGATAGGGGACGCCATTGCTTATATGACAAGTGACATTGTCTATGAAAAATTGACTCCTCAAAGTATGGGACTTACTCGAAAAAAGCTGTACCTATATAAATTAGCGTTAAATGATATTATACTCGATAGTTTTTATACTCGTTAGTTTTTACACTCGATAGTTTTATTTTCGCTAACTTGCCTTCGCCGCCCGATACTTTAAAAATCAGTTTGGCCGGTATTCGCCCAGGCTACTGGCCTGCCCAATCGGGGAACCATTTAAGCTTTGCCACTCGGAGAATTCGGATCGGATACCGCGTGTGCGGTCCATAAAGATTTAAGAAAAATTATTCCGGAATATCGGGAACCACCGAGCAAAAGTGTTTTCGACAAGCATTACTGTTTTATAGGACATTTACTAGAATAACCAAAAGTTACGTCCAAAGGTCTTACCGTCCTCACTCGGAATTAAGTAAAAATACCACTGATGGTCACCTAACGGAGAACCTCGAGTGCTGAAATTCCTGTCGTAAGCGCGATATGCGGATGCCATTAATTATATGAAAAATAACATTGTCCACGAAAAAATGCCTTCACAAAGTGTGGGACTTACACGAAAAAAGGCCATACCTATATAAATAGCCCTAAACATTTTTCTCTACCATCTAAAATGATGATATTACACTCGATCGTTTAATCTTCACGAACTTGTCTTCGCTGCCCGATGCTTAAAAGATCAACCTGCCCGGCATTCGCCCATCTGCCCTAAATGGCACGCCCGATCCGGGAATCACTGGTCGTACTTTTACATACGATTCCTCGCTGACTGCACGCAGTTGAATCAATTTCGTATTTTTTTTCCTTTTCTCGAGAGATGATGGTCGATTGATCTTCCGCATGCAGCGAAAGGGCCGAGCGACCGCCGCATCCTCTAATAACTCTTTCCAGCGTTCGAATCGTTAATTTTCAATTCGCTGCACATCAAATCCCAGAAGGCAGATCGTCGCGAATTCAATGATTGCGAGGAGAGAACTCGCTCGGCGTGGTCGGGTCGTGTCCTGTCCGTAGCGAGGGCAGTGCGTGCGAGAGCATGCGTGCGTGAGCCTCTCTCGCTGCTGTCACGCACGCTGCCGCTGCCAGCGAGGAGAGCCGAGCGATCCTATCTTGCCGAAGTGGCCTCGCCATTACTGGGCCGAGACCCATTAAGGCGTATGTCCTGACGTCGACTTGGCCCCCCCCCCCCCGCTCCCGACACTACGGCTATCCTGTGTTCCCTTCCTGTATCTCTTACTCTCTGCTCTATCTCCGTCTCCACGGGCAGACGAGATGGGCGTCCTGAATTCAGGTAAGAGAGTACAAATCCGTGCGGTGGTTACCCAGCCGAGTGTAAATACCCAGAGAAGAGACGCCTTCAGCTGTCCGACCGAGAATGAAGAAGATGGATAGAAACACAGTCCTGCACGCACTTTGATAAAAAAAAAATTGTTCCGTGAATTGTCGAGGGAACTAAATGAACACTTCCCTAATGTACTCAAATTTAGCGCTGATTGCAGTGGTTGTACTTTTTTTCCTTCCGCTACCTCCATCGAACCTATATTTTCTCGGCGGTCTGCCAATTCCGGGAACGCCCCGTCAGCTTCCCACCGATTTTTTTTTTTTTTTTTCCATTTCGTTTTTATATTCATTGTCCCACCGCACAGGTGAAAATCGAAAATTCCGTTCCCCAGCGTGTACGTCGTAGCAGCGCAATTAATTCCGCGAACCTCGGGTCCTCCCGGCGCATTATTGTCCCCGTGTGTGTGCGACGAGACGCGGTGAGAAGTGTGTGGCATTTCCAGCGTGAGACCAGCCTGCGTGCGTGCTCGTTCGGCTTTGGCCTCATCGCGCGAGCCGTTGCCGTGTTCCGAACTGGCGAGATGCAAAAACCATCGGAGGCAACGAAAACCGGTCGTCTGAAATGTTTTCATTTTTTTTTTTTTTTTTTTAATCTTCGCACGTGGGATTCAGCCGGAAAATCGTAACTGGACAGCGCGCATCGGAGAACGCTGCGCCTCAGTCTCGCGTCTATACCGGGAGCGAAATCTCTGCAACTCGCGACCGACGCGCTACATCGAATTTCGGTAAATCGTTAGAGCCGGGATTCCCGCGAGCGGTCCTGTGCCAGCAAACAGCGGGCGAGTATTGTTGCGGTACGGGGCGAAGAGCATTAGCCCAGAGTAGAGAGAGCTCGCCATGCGCTTCCGGTCGCGCGATACCTATCGCGATTCCTCCGTCGGATCTGGCAATTAGCAATCACGCATATATATTCCGTAACGCTCTTGCGTAACGACGTACCAGCGGCGGCGGCTAGGTAGCAACCCGACGAGGAGATTATCATCGCATCGCGTCGTTCGCCTGCCTGGATAGATACATACATGCACCTTGTACAATACACGCGGTATACGCCGGCACTAAACCGCGCGTTCGAAAGATTGCCAACTATGTGTGCGCTCGGTCAACTGCGTTTCCACGTGCTGCTCACAGAAATAATTTATCTCTCGTGTGTTTATTGATAAGTATGTCCTCTATTTACGGACTGTCACATAATGACGAGTGACGGTACACGTGTGGTGAGAAAATGATTGAAAAAAGAAAAACCTTCCCAACCGCACGCTGCCTTTGTTGTGGCTGGTATTTTGTTGCGAATCAGAGCTGCTGGATCTATGAGATTTTTTTATGATTTTCTTTTAGTTAGAATTGATGGAGAGCGGGCAGGAAGGATTCCTGCATTCAAGAAGAGAGTTCCTTTTCCGTAGAAAAAAAATTGTGAAAAAACCGTCCATTTTGCCCCACCGTCTCGGCCAACAGCAGTCAATGTTCAGAGCACCCTGTATAATTTCACCGGCATTGCGATCTATGCGTCGATCTTTTTGCAAACTATAGACGGTGCACTGCCGTAGCACGGTAACCAGGATAACCGCATAATTGTATGTTATGTGTTTCTTTATTTTTATATGTATCGTGGTTGACACGCATTTGGACGTCGCATGATTCTTCCCTCTGATGACAATCGATATAATATCGTATCTATTTAGAAGTCGCCACTTTTGCAACCCTCGTGAATGTTGATCGTGCTTCGTAATCGCTTTGGATTACGTGGAACGTTCTAAACTCAGTCTTTTTCAATTAAACCGACAGCTATACTCCCAGCAGGACACCTGTGGAAAGGTGTAGCGATAGAGGTCGTAACGAAAGCCCTGTATCTCCCTGTTTGCTTACACTTTTATTTTCTCATCCACACGTCCCGGAATTCACCCTCCCCGCGAGGACACTTCGTTTTAAGTAAGCCAGGAGTTCCCAACGGGCCGCCGGTTAATCGGTGTAACGTGCCCGAAGAACACAGTTTTCCGGACTTGAAACTGGTGGAATCGAAAAAAGGAGCGTCTGCTTCGGCCAACGTCTTGGCGCGACTGGAGGCAGACGATGAATTCATCGGTTTTTCAACAATATTATTGATCGCAATCGAATTAATTGGTTGGGTCAGCAAATTGCTCAGTCTCGAAAGCAATTGATTGCTTGGGTCGACAAATTGGTCAGCATCGAACCAATCAATTGGTTGGGGTCAGCAAATTGGTAATTCTCAACTGAATCAATTGGTTGGGTCAATAAATTGGTCAGTCCCGAAACCAATTCATTGGACCAACCGATAGGAAACGAATGGCCGGACAATTGTCTTGTGTGGACGCGAGCTTTAAATTTGATATTTAGAGCAAGTGATTGAATACAAAATTGGCAATGACGATTTGCAAAATGCATAGCAGTCAATCCCTCGGGGTGGTACCGCTCGAGATCGTGGTAATTATCCAGCGAAGTCATTTATAACGGTGCACGACTACAAAGCGACCGATTTTCTACGATCGCAAGTATATCAGGCTTTCGCGAAGCGCGGAGTGCGTGCAACTCGCACGGTCACGCGGTACGTAGTACGGCTACGTGATAATTTCGGAAAATTGGCTCGATGCACGACATACTTCGATAAAGAGAGAAAAAAAAAAGTAAAAAAAAGAAGTAAAATATCGATCGTCTAGCCTCTCGGTATTACGAATATAACTGTACACGAACTGGTATAACGCGTAACTTGGCCATATAACGGGGGATCGGAGCTTCGTAAATATAAAAGCTCGCACAAGGGGCGCACGGTCGGGACGACCGAGAGAAAAACCTATTGCAGTATTCATTTATAATAGTACAGTGGAATAGTGCAACCCCGCTGGAAAACCCGGTGTAGTTTGGTTAAGTGAATATTTGCAGAGGTGAGCAAACTCAGTGGCACCGTGCCGATGTCTCATCGGCGAGGACGATGCGGCGAACTGGGCGAAGGAAGAGAACTTGGTTCATTATTTATATAATACCGGTTACAGTAGGTGTATCCGTCTATGCATAACGGGCGAAAGACTCGATCGTGGACTTTTATCGACCCTCGATCGATCCCCGAATAAACTGCGTTCAATCGTCCGTTGGCTTCCAATACTGTTAGCTACCGAAATTATTGGCTTCCGATAGTTTCTCCACTGAATTCCGATAGTATTTCTGTCTTCACCGTGAAAACAATTTGTCGTGTTGTTCCCAAAACGATCATTACGCCATGTCGAAATGACGCGATATAATAAATAAAATAAAATAACGCCAAAATAACACACAATGGTATTTACCTTGACGCTTGTTACTTTGTAATGCGTTATTTCGATGTGTGTTATTTTTGAAAACTGTTATGTCAACTTATATATCCATCTATGTATAAAGAGCGAACGACTCAATCGAGGGCTTTTATCGAGCCCCGATCGATCCCGAATAAATTACGTTCAAGCGTCCATTGGCTCTCAATACTGTTATTTACCGAAATTGTTGGCTTCCGATAGTTTCCCCACTGGATTCCGATGGTAAAATTTGTCGTGTTGTTCCCAATACGATCATTGCGCCATTTCGAAATGCGCCTATCCGAATAACACAAGTAGTAAATAAAATAAAATAACGCCAAAACAACACATGTAAATTTGTCTACGCGTGTTGCTCTCGTGATGACCAATCTCAACGTGCATAATTTTTGAAAAGTTTTATTTCAACGTCTCACCATAACAGACAATCGATATCCGATCGATCGACGACGACGCTCCAAAAACCGAGCGGAGCGATATTTTCCCTGTTGCGCAATGGTGTCTCGGTTCTTTTTTCAGCCATAAAAGTTAACGTGAAAGATTGCGAGCTTTGACGAGTGACTCGCAGTGGCATTAGCCGTACCCAGTCGAGCCGGGGTTGCGTGTGAGAATCACACACGCGGATGCTTTACACGTGGGTATAAATTCGCCGCAGAGAAGCTTGAGAAAGAGAGATGCGTGAGCGTATATTTACGTGCGTTGCAGTTACCATTAGCTATCTTTTTTTTCTCTCCCTCTCTCTCACCTGGCATGTGTAGTGTACTTGCGAATGAACTTGCGTGGCCTCGCGAGACCGTTCTCGGGCCACAGTATGCTCGCGCTCTGCGTGTACTGCCGTCGCGGAATCAGCTTCGAAAGAGGCGCGCGCGCGCGCGCGAGGGTGCACGAGAGTGCGCGAGTGCGCGAGAGTGCGAGGCAAATGTATAACCGAGTGAAGGAGAAGTCGGTAAGGCGCTTTTAATTTTACCACGCGAGGCATCGCCGAGGCGATCGGGGAGGCGCGAAAACACGAAGGGTACAAAACCGCCCCCCACCCCTTCCCCTCCCCTCCTCGCCCAACCCTCTCTCGCCGGTTCTCTTCCCTTCGCCTGCCACGGCTACTATTCTCTTTTAACTCTTTCCACCGTCGTGTAGCCAGGGCAGCCGGCAGTTTTATACCCCTCTCGTTCCGCAGGCTTTTGCTCTCCGTGGCGAATCGACGCGGAGACTCCCGATCGATATTATATTCGCTTATCCGTAACGAGGGGTGTGAGCCTTCGACTACGTGTAACGGCGTCGTTGTATACTCGAGAGCCACCCCCTCCCCCCCCCTCCTCCCCGCCTCCTCTCAACACCGCGGCAACGGCGGCCTCGTCGAGCCGTGAATCAAAAGCTCGTCCGATCGACGAAATAGAAAAAAAAAAAGAAGAAAATAACAAAATGATAAAGAGAGAGGGCTGGACGGTGAGAGTTCGTCGTGGGTATGGGGTAAAAAAAATCTATGCAGCGACACCAACGATATCCGTTAGCCAACCGGTGTGCGTACACGTTATCGGGACACGGCGGTGTGTAACGAGCGAGAAGGTCGACGTACCGGTCGGGCTATCGGACCGACCGGCGAGAGGAACGTCGATGGCTAATGAAAAATAATAAGGCCCACATCGACCGAACGATTATTAACGTTTATCGACGATCTCCCGTCGTACTTTCGAAACGACGCTTCATTCTTTTTTTCCCCGTCATTTCACATATCCGATGATCGTATTATAATTTGCCTCGCGAAAAGTAATAATAGTTTGATGAGACAATGGTGATTTGGCGTTTGTAATTGCGAGGGACGAGTCGGTGAGACGAGAGGAGGAAAACACACGCGCGCATGCACGACGGTAGGTGAAAAAAAAAAAATCGCAACATTCGCATTCGGATAATAACGGTGCCGCGGGAGAGCGCGGGGTGCGCGGGTCGGCGTATCGTGCTCGGTGTGTTTCAGAGCTCTCGCAATCCGTCCATCAATCATGCATACGCCGATCGATATATAGTAGTAGAAGTTAGTAGTGTATCGACGCATAATTATGTCGACGTCGAGGGGGGTTTCGTGAAAGAGGCTCGCGAATGATTTCCACTCGCTCCCCGTATCTCTCAGTCAATTTTGCGCGTAACCCTCACGCACATCCTCGCTCGCGCGGCATCGCCGGGGAACACACGGCTCGCGGGCGAGCGAGACGCTTTTACGGTGGGTCCGGACGGACCGAGGAGGATGGACACGGCGCTGCGGAGCGGAGAAAACGCGTTCCCACGAAGATCTCTCGGTGGCTGAGCGCTCGTTAGCTCTCGCGGACGCGCAAAGGTTCGCTCCCGCTGTTGGGCCCGCTCCGCGTGCGCAAAGAAGAGCCGAAGGAGGAAGAAGAAGCGTCGGCAGAGCCACGAGCGTGTGCACGGAGGTGGAGGAGGAAGAGAGAGAGCCCCAGCGAAAACCAGACTTTCAATCCCGTCGGTGGTCTTCCGGCGCTGCGCAGGCGAGAGGAGCTTTTAATACCGGTAGGCAGCTACCTCGCGCTCGGGAGAGAATCGGCGGATTTCGGAGAAGGAGCGGGGGAATGCTAGAGATGAGATTAAAAGAGTTATCCCTGGACCCGCGGAGGTCCTCGCGGAGAATTCGGGCGTCTCTGTCGGGCAACCTTGCGCAATGGCTCGTCGTGGCCTCTTTCCTCGCACAGCACGCGAACTGGCGCGGCTCAGAGCCGGGGATCGCTTCCCGGTCTCGTGGATTCGTTTGAAGCGAGGAACGAGGGATACAAGGTAGGAAAAGAGAGGTGAGGAGGGGAGGAGAGGGGAAGGGTTGGTCTTGAATAGGAGCATAAAGCTGCAGGTATCGTTTCCTTAATACGCAGGATTCTATACGCGCTCGTGATCACGAGTAATTAATTTCATTAACGAGCAGAGCCCGGATAGGATATAGGACGTATAGGTATACGGAGATATTGCGGGCGGTAATCAGTATACGCGAAATAAATTGCCGCGGAGCTCTGCTATTCCGATCTCTTTTGCAACCTTGCCAATGGTATAATAAGGATTGCCGATGAAGCTTTTGTACCTGTGAAGGAACGTGCATTCGCATGAATATTCATAGACACGTGTCGTTAAATGCGTTGCACTTTCGTGGAAACCGATAGCGCGTTTTACACATTCAAAACCTGAAGGTTCATGCGAAAAATTATTTTGAGTTATCGGGAATACCTGTCGCAGTTGGTGTAGTGGAAGTGGAAGCGCACGAGCCGCGTGGTCCGGGAACGAGAATAACGCAACCGTCCCGGGGCCGGACACGAGCGACAGGCGCCGACCAGTTATTATCTATTCGTGTCCACGCAGAGCACGTGGCACGCACGAAACTAACGCCCGACAATACAGACCGCCGCTCGGGCTGATTGAAAAAGATCCACCGAGCAATGTAACGAAACAACCACTGACGGTACTGTAAGAGCGTGAAGGCACGGTTTTAAGATAGTCCTTAAGGCAATCAAGGCAATACAGTCAAGGCAATACCAAGATTTCAGAAATGATTTGTACACTTTTTAAAGCGATAATTCTGCGAACTAAGGTGAATCTAGATGAAAACGTTCCTACTTTATGTAGAACAACATCTACAACAATGAATTTACAGAAAAATAATTCAATTTAGGGCATCCACGCAGTTTTTGTGAAGTCAAATTTGTAATTTTCTGTCGATTTTTATAAGTGAAAACTCATTTTGTTTCTCGATAGATACTCTACGAATTCACCGGAAAGCATTAATTATAATATCCATTATTTACAAATGAAACGCATTTGGTTATGAAAAAAGCAGAACTGCAACGTTAACTAAACTTTTCTTCTGATTAAAAATCTAAACGAAGCAAAGTACTCGGTGAATTCGTAGAACATATTTCAACAAACAAAATAAGCTGTCACTCGTCAAGATCGCACCAAAATTACAAATTTGCGTAAAAATATGTCGGTGGATTTATTGGCGTAAACAGAGTTATTTCTCTGTAAATTAATTGTACATATTTTTCTACATAACGTAGGAACTCTTTAATCTAGTTTAACAATAGTTCGCAAAAATGTTTCCTTCAAAACGTGTTCAACATTTTTTGAAATCCGGGTGTGCAATTTACTTACATACTTGCACCGCACGAACTACCTTAATGATTCTTCCGTACGGGGCGATACTATTTGCCGGCGGAAATCGTTTCATGGTACGTCCGGGTTTGCGTATCGAATTTCGGTTCCCATGAAGGGACTTACCGATGCCATTTGCAAACGACTACGGAATTATTATTCTGACATGCGCGTTAAATTAAATTTTCCATATTGAACAGCGATTTGTGTTTTTCATAAATGTCTAAAATTCGTGTCGTTAATTTTACAACAGAAAATTGTCAACGTGGTGACAAACAGGCGGACGAAGTTTGCACAGGACAAACAACTTTTTGTTCTTTCTCCGAGTTTACATTTAATAAAATTACTGTATACTGAAGTTATTTTTACCCCGTTTCTTCTACAGCGTTGTTCCGTTCCAATTTAAGATAAATAATAATAAAATAAACTCGATAGTATAATTTTAACTGCCCCTTGAGGCCAATACCGGAAGAGGGCAACATTTATGCCTACTCTCAACGGGCAGTCTGTGCGCTCTTTGGGCTGCGAGTCATCAGTGTAACGATAAATTCGGCCCGCCGATCTATTATTTAACGGTATAAATAATTAAGCCCCAACCATAAATAACGATTCTCCCACAGCTTGAATAGTTTTCCATATCCGGCCTCGCTATTTTGCTGAACACTCTGCAATATTACGATAGCAATATTAAACCGTAAGATCACTCTGGGCAGCGACGATTCGTAAATACTTTTCCGGTAGATCTAATTCTTTCGCCCGTGGTGCTGTGTACAAAATGATTGCGAGACGATTCAGGAGTGTGCGGTGTTATGAGCGGTGAGGCAGGACGGACCAACTTGCAACGCGCTCCGGTTAACGGGCTCTCTTCAATGCGTTTACAAAAAAAGGCAATAAATTCTACGGCGAACGCGCGTTTAATAGTTTAACCCGTGTACCCGCGGGGCTGCTCGGCAACACTCCCGCTGCGTCTGCTGCGTGCAGCCGGGAACGGTCGAGCACAAGCGCAGGTGCATACAGACTCCTCGTGCACCGACTAAAGATTTTCTCTAAACGATCTTACTCCCCGCGTATATACACAGGCGTTATTATTTACTGTATGCTCTATTACGCACGAACTGTGGAGCACTGAGAAAATTTTATGGGACTCTAATAAGTGGAAATAAAAGTACAGGCAACACCATTGATTACACAGCTTCGATGCTTTTTCGTCCCGCGCGCTCTCATATTTCCCCGCGCCGATAGTTCCCACTCGCCGATAATCGAACGCACATTAAATTCGTGTAGACATAAAATTAATTAATATCGTACACTATTTTCGCGAAAGGCTCCCGAACGCTATGGGAAAGAGTTACCCGGATTTCCCCCCCCCCCCCCCCGGCCGATTATTTTCCGTGACGGAGACGGACAACCCGCGTCCGTTCGGCTGAGTTTTACGGCCACTGGAATGTAGGTAAATACTGTATGGAGTATGCACATCCACTTCAAGTATTATTCCGCGAAGCCATTCCGATTAATAACCCGAACGTAGCTATGGAATGCCCGTCGATTTTTTCTTTTTTTTTCTACACATTTCGTATTTCACTTGACGTTTGATATTTAGTCGGTTCAATGCGTAAGATTATCGGTCAACATGAAAATCAAGGTTATACGTTGCATATATTGAGAAATATATTTTCGCCGAAAAATTCTACACACCGAATATATTTTGGAACATAAATATTTCTGAAAATCTGAAATCGAGTATAGGGGCGAATTGTATGTTTGATATAATAATAATATTTTTTTATATATTTTATTTCATATATTAAATGCCCCGAATTTAATATATTTCGATAATATATTATATTTTTTAATTATATATATATTTTTTTGCGTAATCTCTCGTGCGACCTACGTGTATTTTTTTTACAGGAGTTTGCACGATGCGGATATATTGCGAGTGTTGCAAGTCAGCGAACCAGCAAATCTGCCCGTCCTCTTTCTCATCGTCGTAGTCGCCGGTATCGTGGAGAGGTTATATAGTCTCCCGGGAAGAGACTGCGGCTGCCTGCGTGCCTAGACGATCGTAATTATTATAAACCCAGGAGCAGACAAAAAAGCATCTTGCGAGGGAACGCGAGAGATGAGAGGCAAAAGACGATCGTGAAGGCGAGGGAACGCTTGAGGAGAGAGAGAGTCGGTCGCGCTAGTCGCGGTCCCGCCGATCCTGTGCGTGTGCAGCTCGACATAATGCGATTTTTGCGTTCGAAAAATGTGGCAAAAAGTGGACGAGCGTCTGGGACGGGGGAAAGAAAAAAAAAATACGAGCGAACGGACGGAGAGACTTTGAACTAGCCTCTAGCGTTGCAGTATACCTGTGGGCCTTACCACGCTGCCCTGTGGCCACTAATTCCCGATACGTGTAACATATCGTGCGTGTAGTTATACGCCGGCGGCGCGTCTCAGCCTCGAGAGAGAAACTGTTCGAACGCACAAAACAATCTTTTCGAACCTATCGCGAGACGACACATGGAACGTCCGGCAAAAAAAAAATATACATGGTTTCTTTCGAAATTGTAAATATAGTTATCTTGTTCCCCAAAATATAGACAATGTTTGTCCAATTAGAATTATGTGGAAGAAAATAATTTCCTCAAATTACTTTCTCAAATCGGGAATCCGGGTCCGTTTTGCCCGCTCTCCGGAGTTCGACGCAATAACAGCGATAATTCTCTCGATTTCTCTCGGAATTGTAAATATAGTTCTTATTCTTGAAAATATAGACAATATTTGTCGAATAAAAATAAAAGTCAACGTGTAAAGGAGTGCGGGGCGAAATGGACCATCTGCAACTCTATCGCCGGACGTAAAAGGAGCCTTATCTCAAATCAGGTATCCGGATCCGTTTTTCCCCGGTCGAGGTTCACGCAATAATATCGATAATTGCGGCAACAAGGGCGTATTATGAAGAATGCAATAAGACGAAGAGAACGGATCGCGGTAACTCTGTTCCAACCGATTTCGTCTCGCCAAAAGCGATCGCGAGTAAGGATCGCGACGATCACCGAGACTGAGAATGTGCCGAATCGCGGCTGTTCGAAGGTCACCGATATTTCGCGAGTTCCCTATCTCGCGGGACGGTGCAGAGATTCCGAAACGAATCGATTGCCGGAGAAAAAAATGGCTCTCCGGCTCTTTCGGTTCTTGCTGCTATATACGCGCGAGAGGAGACCGGCGCGATCCTTATGCCGGAGCTGTTGAGATTCTCTCTCGGCACGAACCGGTTCGCGGTTCCGCAAAGTTAAGGAAATTGCAGGACGGATCGGCCACGCACAGTAAGTACGCGTCTCTCTGGTACATAATTCTAGGAGTCTCTTTTTCTCTCGATCCGCCGTCTCGCTCGAGCGTTTGCGCGGTCAAGTGGATACTCTTGTATTTTCTCGCTCGCTCGTTCGCCGCCTTCTCGCTGCTGCGGCTATGGGTAGGCAGGCTCGTGTGTTACAATCCCTTTGGCGAAAACGTCGTGGGAGACTGTTGCCGCTGATCGAAACGAATGTCCCGTGATTACTGGAATCGAGAGAGGTTGAGATTCCCTATCTTGTCTCGTTCCCCTCGTTTCGCCTTTTTATGACACATAACGAGCTGGCAAATTATTGCCGCGATATCGCCCACAGATAATTCTCTTATTGATAAAGAAAATAATGTTCAAACCAAAAAAAAAAGGAAATTAATATCCTTCGCTGTATATGTACAGTATAGTGTGTGCAGTTAATTGACCAAAAATACCGCACGCGGGTCTCGATCGAGGCCAGAAAAAAATCTTCCTTGTCTGCATTGAAAAAAAATTGACACTATGATTTCAACTATCCGAATTTATCAAATACTGATACTGATATTATACGGTTAGAGTGGACTGTTTTCACCATATTTCGGAAGACATGGAAAACAAGTATCATCTACGCTCCACCAACTGTGATAATCGACTCGGAATCGATCAATCGGTTTAAGAACATGTTAGATGCATGCATGTTCACATGAAGACATAGTGCAAATTTATTTATCTAGATGCAGATTTTCATAAGTTCTCAACTTACCTTTTGTAACAATAATATTATAATTAAATTGCAATAATAATAATAATGTGCTATGAAGGAAACAAATTGGGTCCAATTTGCCCCACTCGCGCCCACTACTTACGAATGTAAATAATGCGTCCAATTTTTATGCAGAAATATCCAGATGCCGATTTTTTACGTCTCGACAGAACTTGTTGCGGAAAAACTCTCGTTCCGTTTTCCCTAAAAATGAACTACAAAATAATTTTTGAGAAATTAACAAAACGACGCGGATGCCAGATAACGATGTGTAAAAATATGCGCGTACCGGGGTTAATGACTCCATCGATAATTGAATCGCCGCTTCGGTACAGAGAAGACCGTTCGGCGTCCGGAGTAACGAATCTCCGCTTTTCTGCACAGTCTCGAAGTGCGAGGCTTCGACGTTATGGTGTAGTATTTGCAAGAAGTGCGGGAACGGCGAGCTCGGTTCGCAGACAGCGTGACGATGAACCGCTTCTTCACCCTGGGCGCGTCAGGCTGGCTGCGCGAGCTCGCTTGCCGAGCTCGTTCCCTCGCTCAGGCACTGTCCACGAAGCCTATCATCGTTATTCTCGCCCGTCCGGTGTTGTCCACCTTTCGACGAGCATCCGTACAACTCTTGTCTCGCATCGCGAATCGTCCGAGACCATCCCGGCATTTGTTCGATGGTTTATACTCCGAATCAAACCCCGGTCGTGCAACTCGTTCATAACGCGGGACATAAATTTTTGCAATTTAAAGTAAAATTTAGAAGGGTCAAGAGAAATCTTCTTACGAGCTCAGTTATAGAGGAAGAGAAATAAAATGTCATAAAAAAAAATGAAAAATTAAATAGTTAACAAAGTTGTTTATGTTAAGGAGAGATGAGAACCGAGAGAAGGGACGATAAGGGTGAAAAGTTTTGGTCTTTGCCACCATATGCAGCGTTCGGCCCGAGACAATCCCGGCATTTGTTCGATGGTTTATACTCCGAATCAAACTCCGGTCGTGAAACTCGATCGTAACGCGGAACATAAATATTTGCAATTTAAAGTGAAACTTTGAGCAAGGGACAAGTGAAGGCCCTTATCTAATTAAGAGCTCAGTTATAGAGGAAGATAAATAAAAAATGTAAAATAAAGAATAACAAAAAACTAAAATTTGTATATGGTACAAGTGGGACGAAAAACGGGAGAAAGGACGGGAAGGGTGAAAAGTTTCGGTGTTTGCCATCATATGCAGCGTTCACCGGGTTTTATTCGTCGAGCTATTCGTTTCGGATAAAGAGCTACCTGTTTGTTTGCGTTTCGCTTTCAGTCTCTCCTTCTCTATCGCACCGCTGCTTCCGCGTGTATATCGTTGCACTGTGTGCACACTCGCACATACGGAGACACATAGTTTCCGGTTACCGCGCGATACAGTAGCGCGCTCGGGCATCTCACCTCTCGCGGTAAAAGAGCGCGAGAGATGCACATATACGGCTATGGAAACGAGAGTGAGGGGAGAGAACTGTTCACCTGCTATTTCGAAACTTCTTCTCGACACCCGCTCCGCCTTAGTTCGCCGCCTACACTTTTCACGATGAGATAAACGACCGCGATATGCATCTTTATTTTCTGCCCCAAAAAAAAAAACATCTTTGTTAAGAAAAAAACGAAAAATGTACCATATCAAAGATTTTTTTCGCGATCAGGAACGTCCCATTCGAGTTTGGGTAAATGTTTTCTGAGATCCTTCGACTTGACAAAGAAATAAAAATTACAAGCTTTAATAAATTAAACCTTCAAAATAATTTTGGAGCCGATAAAAATAAATGTTATATAAATAACATTAATACATTTTATAATAAGTAAATAAATTTTTGCGGTAACGCCAAGAATGCCCATTTTGCCCCAAATTGCAATTTGTCTCGAATACTCGGTATCATTATTGCCAATTAGATTTTTTTGATAGTCAGAACAGTCGATACACAATTGCGGACCCTTTCCACCTTCCCATTTTTACTCTCTCCACCCTTCCGTCGAATACTTTTTTTTGGCCCGAGACAAAATTTCTCTGCAAAGACTCGAGAGTATAATAACTGCCAAACACACGGGCGCAAGTGCGCGACTGTAAAGTTTTCAAGAGTGTAGAGATAGTCTTGCAGGATTAAAGAAGCGTAAGAGGGGAGGGGATCGAGCTCCGTGTACGTCGTAATGGCGAAACGGGTGTGAGGCCAAGAAGACGGAAGGGATGCGTGCTAGCTAAGGCGAGGTGGTGTGGGATGGCGAAAGGGGGTACGGTCCGGGGCAAGGCTTGGCTCCGTTTATCACCGGCAGGCATACATTTTGCAACGTCGTGATATAGAGCCCGGCTCGCGAGCGCGCTTCCTCGGGCGCATCGTGACGCGTCGTTAAGGGATGCCGTCGCTTTCCTACGTACGTAATACACACACGTGCCTTTACTGCTTCCACTTCCCGCCGGGCTCTCGCAAGAGCCCTCGCATAATGCAAGGACCTCCACTCTACAAAGCGCAACGGGAATTAATTATTAACGCCCTTAATACCCTTGCGAATAAACGATATCGCAAAGAAGAGCTCGAGGGATTACGAAACTGAGAACTCGAGTCAATTTACGGTGCCACGAAGATTGCATGGGTACGGATAAATATTCATCCACTCTACACTGAGAAAAAGTACTAGAAATTATGCGCTGGGAGAACTGACAGTCAGTAGAGAATCACTAATCATTTTTATCCGTGTACGAATGGAACTTTCTCGGAGACCGAGCCATTTTACTGTGATAGGCCATTTTAGTACGTTCTGTAAATAAAACTAACGAGAACAAAAATGTTCGATTATAATTTTTTTTTGTCATAAGTTATTCTGGATGAAATCGAGACAAGTGTCCGGCCGGCATGAAGTTGGCTAACGGGGAAGAAACATGAGGGTGACCGATTCGGCAGACACCTCAGCCACCGCCTAGTCTTTTGGAGACTGATAAGAATTATTCATCTACTCTGCACTGAGAAAACTTAATAAAAATAATGCTATTGTCAGTCGAGCAACTAATAAAAAATGAACCAAAAAATAAAAAAGTTGATTGTATATGTGTGGGTACTCCCAAGTAATAATTTTTATCCCTGTATCAATGGTACTTTCTCAGAAACGGAGTCATTTCACTGCCGCAGACTATTTTACTTCCTCCTGTAAATAAAAAATAACGTGAAAAAAATTCTTGATTTTTTAATTTATTTTTTCTTAAGATATTCTTGGTGAAACTATCGAGACAAGCGTCAGGCCGCCATGGAGTTGGCTAACGGGGAAGAAACGCGAGGGTGGCCGACTCGGCCGGCACCTCAGCTACCGCCGAGTCTTTTGGAGGCTGACAAGAATTATTAGTGGGTGAAGGTAGCCAGTAGCTGAGCCGAGGATCAATACCAGGCAGACGTCCGTCCGGGTCCGTGCAACCGTGCTGGTGGAGTGCTGCACTTCTCTCCTCTACACGTACACACGGTATACACGCACACACGTACACGCGCGCACACGCACGTACACACATTGTACACAGTGAGAGAATGAGAGGGCTCTAGGCTAGGCTGGCTAGAGGAGCTAGAGAGGAAAGGGTACGAGGAGGAGGTCGGGTGAGGTTAGATCGTGAGATGTCTACGTAGACTCTGGTTCCCATAAACTAACCCAGCTTGACGCTGTAGTCACCATGGGGGTTCTCGACGCTCCTGCTTCTGCTGCGAGGTGAAATATATATAAAAAAAATAACAAAAAAAAGGGACCGCCAAGAAAGAAAAGGTAATAGGGTCGGTCGTTCGCTGTAGTTCAATTTTTTTTTATCGACCCCAAACTCCGCTCGATCTTCCACGAAACTCAAAGGATACTCGAGCGGTAGAGAATTCGAGGGTTGATCGTCATTTTGCACACCTCCGTAGCGAATCATTAGGTCCGTTTTACACCAAGGGTTGATCTATTTTTTCCAAAAAGTGTGGACCTTTTCTTAAGTATACTCTTCGAGCGGAGTTATTAATTTTCGACACACGGATATAAAAAAAACAAAATCGGTGATAAACGTGGTTCAAACTGAAGTTGCAGGATATTTTATGATACGATTTTGAAGTCCGTCCAAATTCGTCCGTCGCAGAGAAAAAAATGTTCAACTATTTTCGAGCAGAGTCATTAAACTTCGGGGTAACCGAAAAAAATAAGAATTTCGGTTGCCGATAAATGTGCTTGAAATCCAAGTTACGCGATATATTTTGCCGTACGATTTTAGTACCAGAATGACCTCGGGTGCACGCTGAGAGTTGATAAAGTGACTCTTACTCTCAGCTTCGAGGGCTCGGCCGGAGTCGATTTTCTCGCGTATGACCGAAGTTAAGGGAACGAAAAGAAAGCACACCCCTAACCCACTGATACACCCACTCGGATATGCAGCGGCGGTTCGATAGACCTAAAGTGGGACCGAGAGAGAGAGAGAAGGGCTCTGAGTCTCCGAAGGACTTCGCATAGTCTGAGCTCGCGTGTCTTTGGAACGATGTGGAGGGAGAGGGTGCACAGCGTAGTGCCAGAGTCGAGGGGCCGCAGCGTCAACGGAAGGGAAAGAAGCGTCAGGGAAGGAGGTTTGCCAAGGTCAGCAAAAAAGAACAGAGAGGAAGGTCGGTACTGACGAAATTCGCGCCGCAGAACCTTCGACCTTTTTTTCAGAACTTAATAACTACGATAAAAGTGGCGAATATAAATCGATATATAATCGACAGACCCGCCAATCGGGGTGGGCCATATTCGCCCCTTTGCCCTCATAATTGACAACTAACGCCCACAAAAGACCGAATTACCGATCACTTTGGTCTCGTGGTTAGAGTACTAGCCTCAAAAACAAAGTATCGGGAGGTCTCGGGTTCGCATCCCGGTGTCGTAGTCTTGCTGGCAGAAAAATATTGTGACGCGACGTAGCACCTGGCATCTATCGTGCGATAGCCGATATATAGGGGAGACCGGGGCAAAACGGGACGGTAAGGGCAAAACTCAATTTTCTAATAATTTTTGGAGGTCCCATTTTGTCCCAACGATACATCCGGATTTTTAAACCCGTTTTTCCCCACCTATCACCATCGCCACCATCTCAAAGTTATTGGAGAATTGCGTTTTGTGTCATTATCCCGTTTTGCCCCGGTGTGCCATTTTGCCCCGGTCTCCCCTATGTCAGTAGACGTCCAATATTTACAGCCAGTAATCGACGTGACGTAGCTCCGGTACCGTGAAGCAAACCTACAAGACCGACTGTTACTGACATCCAAAAGTACAGTTAACGTTCACTCATATTGAGAAACCCCCAAAGTGGTATGGTTCCCACTAAAGGAAAAATAGTAGGTCCCGTCGCTAATAACCATAATACCTAATTCATGCGACGTTAAATAATAACAAATAAAAAAAATAAAAGAAGACCGAATTTATGCTGGATTATCATATCGATAATCCAGCGACAATAAAATCATCAGCATCGATTGTTGAACAAGCCTTGAATAAATCATATCCGAAGTTCCGCAGAGGTAAGGAGTTCCCGAACGATTTATCGTGGCGGACGTGTTCGGGTCTCGCGTCGACTCGGAACTTTGGGCCTGCGTGTACGCGCCGAGGAGCGTCGGGGGTTGCAGCCTGGTCGGTGACGAGGAAAGCTGCGCTGACGGAGGAAAGGGGAGGGTCCAAGTGGTTATACCGGCGGTGAGCGGACGCGAGGCTTTCGGTCGAAGGGGGGTTGCAACTGTACGGTCGAAACGACGACGACGACGAAGGAGGAGAAGGAGAGACCGAAATTGCTCGGCGTGAGCGAAAGAGCTGGAGAGAGAAACGAGGAGAAATAGGTAGAGGGGGCCGGGGGGGGAGGGGGTAGGGTAGGTCGCTCGGCGCAAGGAGGACAAAGGGGTGAGGGCAGCAGGGAGGTCGAGAGAGGAACACACGGAGGGCCACGATTGATCCGCGGTAGCCCTCCGTCGTCCAACCTCACGAATTCTCGACGCTGCACACTTTCGCACGCGCTTCCCTCTCCCACCCGCCCCGTCTTCTCCCGGCTCCGCAGTCGTCTTTCCTTCCTCCTCGCGCCCGCTTGCACTGTAGCACGTATACCCTCGCCCGCGTTGGTATGCACTGTACGCTGTACTGTCCGTTTACACCCACAATCTCCTCCACCGTATCTCATTTTCTCTCGATTCCTTATTTTCTGATACCCGATATATAAACCCGCTTTTTCCTCGCGCGACGATCCTTCCCGGTTAAAATTTCACGAAGGTCTCGCATCCGTCTCGACGGATCGGTATTCCGGATGGATTTGGGACACAAAACATTAATCCCCGTTTGATCGTTCAGATCGAGAAACGGAGTTCTTCGTTTACCCCGGGTATAAAAATTCTGATGTTTTTTTGGAAAGAGAACCGAGAGGGAATTAATTTCGGCGAAGTAGAAAATGCCGCGTCCTGATCGGACGGCTCGAAGGGTTCATTACAGATAAACCGTTGCGTGGACGAAACCATTACAAACAATGGTTTGAAAAAATACTCAACGCAAAAACGTAAAAGCAACTAGGAAGGCTGAGAGAGGTGTCTGATAAGACCGAGAGGGAATATAAATTCGTCGAAGTAGAAAATTCCGTAACCGATCGGACAGCTCGAGGGGTTCGTTACTGATAAACCGTTGCGTGGGTAAAACCGTTAAAAAAATAATGAACTAAAAAACGCACACACGCAGAAAAATCGCACGAATGAGAGCAACTAGCAGAGAGAGGGATTTAATAGGACCGAGATGGAGTATAAATTCGTCGAAGTAGAAAATTCCGTAACCGATCGGACAACTCGAGGGGTTCGTTACTGATAAACCGTTGCGTGGATAAAACCGTTAAAAAAATGATGAACTAAAAAACGCACACACGCAGAAAAATCGCACGAATGAGAGCAACTAGCAGAGGGATTTAATAGGACCGAGATGGAGTATAAATTCGTCGAAGTAGAAAATGCCGTTACCTGTCGGACGGCTCGAGGGATTCGTCACAGATAAACCGTTGCGTGGACAAAACCCTTAAAAATAATAAAGAATTAAAGAATTTTTTGAAAGAAACATTACACGCCTAACAGCAATTAGTGAAGTAGAGAGAGGTGTCTGATAAAACCGAGGAAATATAAATTTGTCGAAGTGGAAAATGCAGTGACCTATCGGACCGCTCGAGGGATTCGTCACAGATAAACCTTTTGGTGGACAAAACAGTTAAAAATAATAATGAACTAAAAAACACACACACAAAGACTACTAGGGAAATAGAGAGAGGTGTCTAATGAGACCGAGAGGGAATATAAATTCGTCGAAGTAGCAAATGCTGTAACGGACTGGACAGCTCGAAGCGTTCGTCACAGATGAACATTTCCGTGGACAAAACAGTTAAAAATAATAAAGAACTAAAAAAACTCACACAAAGACTACTAGGGAAGTAGAGAGAGGTGTCTAATGGGACCGAGAGGGAATATAAATTCGCCGAAGTAGAAAATGCCGTAACCGACTGGACAGCTCGAAGGGTTCGTTACAGATAAACCGTTACGTCGACGAAACCGTCGGAAATAATGAAATTGAAGAAAAAATAAAAATAAAACGAGGATTACAGGAATGAAAAGAGCAGGTAGCGAAGTGGAGTTAGGTGTCTCGAGATCGGTAATACCGAAAGAGGATCTCCCGCGCCATAAACGAATCTACGCGCGTATTCACGCGCTCCACGCGCGGAGTTACAGACGGAGAGCCACGGAGCCGGAGCCTCGGTAGCCGGGTACGTATATGGCAAACGCAGAAGGAAGAAGGAATACACTACGACTGCAAGGACGTCTCGAGACGGTGTTAAGCTCGAGCGGCGCATCCTAATTAGCACCGGCGAAGTAACGAAGAGAGATCACACCGTGATATCGCGCTTGCAAAAGGTTATACCTACTCGCCGTTGGGTACTCTCGGCGCGTCTGGCAGCCACATTACTATCCGACAAACTGCTCCCTTCGATACGTAAAAGAATCCACGTTTCTACAAATCGAATTCTACAGTTTTGCTCAACAGGAGATGAAATAAAATCAAATCAAATAGAAAAATCTAATCTACAACTTTTCTATTCTTGTCGTTTAATGTTTTTTTTTGTGTTATGCATTATCGAAGGGTTTTATTTTGATAAAACTGTAAAAGGAGTAATCCGTCAATAAATATCAATATAAATCAATGAATTATGCAATAAACTGCAGTGTGCATCCTAGACGGACTAAGATGCAACGATCTGCAGTAATGATTGTGCTCTGCAGTAACTGTTGGGTACTCTCGGCGCGTCTGCCAGCCGCATTACTATCCGACAAACTGCTCCCTTCGATACGTACGAGAATTCACGTTTATCTAAATCGAATTCTACAGTTTTACTCAATAGGAGATGAAATAAAATAAAATAAAATAGAAACATCTAATGTACAACTTTTCTATTCTTGTCTTCCGTTTAATGTTTTTTTGTGTTCACATTTTTGTTTTTGGTGTAATTCGTGTTCTATTTTTCATTGCCTTGTTTTTTTGTCGTCGCTATCGTTATGGATCGGCCGCGAGTACGTGAACGACGGGACGGAAGGAGGATGGGAATTCATTGAATTGCATTCCCTGTACACTCGTTCTCTCCGTATCGTTCTCTCACTCGACTTTTATTTCATTTTATTTTTGTTATTTATTTATTTTTTTTTTTTCGGTGTTTCTCTATTTCTCCCGTGCGCGCTGGCCAGCCGGCCGGCAGTGTGACCGGCAAGAGGAGGAACGGCGAAACGCGACCGTGAGTGCACCGTTAACCGGCCGATTTCATTCAGCGATAAATTGTATCGGGCTTAGAGTTAGATACGAGATCAATAGGATTACCTCGGGCGCCGAGGGTTCGAGAGAGCACACACGGCCTCCGATCGGCAAAAGTGTGTCTATCTGTTCGGTTTTCCATGTGTATAAAACGTTCCACATACTCATCCACCTCTTCCCGAATTAACCTTTTTTTTCCACCAGTCAGGTCATCGAGCCGTCGATTAAACCTCAAATAACTCTCGACCCTCCTCGAACGATTGGTCAACTGCCCGGGGTCACAATTAAAATGATGTCTTGCGGGTCACACGATTAGTCCCGAGAACAAAAACACATCCAGTGTTTGCAATAAATTTCATCGCATTTATTTTTAATTTTTAATTTTTATGATTATAGTAATAGCCGAATGTTATGCAAGATTTGCCGTACGCGAGCTTACGAGTGCGGGAGCAAAATCAAAAAAAGAAAAAATAATAATAATGTGTACGTGAGAAACGAGCTTTATCTCGCGGGCAGCTGGGGAATGCTTGTCGTCAAGTGCTTCAGAAATGCGATACAGACAGAGAATAATGATAAAGATGCTGGTGAGAGAGAGAGAAAATTGGCTCGTGTCTTACCGTCGGCGTACACAGTAAAATAGATACCAAAGTTTATTGTCCACAAACGTCCACAATTATTTGCTTGTTAATTTAAAATACAAATTTTTCCATGAAAAGAATGCCTGGGAATTTTAGAAATATATTTTTTTTTGAAAAATCAAGAAGAACATAATTGTGGACATTTCCGGACAGAAAAAGTTTGTTAAATGTAAGATTTTTTGTAACCGTGTAATAACGCATGAGTGAGTTATGGAAGAAACAGTTTCTAAATTTAACAAATATTTATTGAATCGCAAACATCCATAATTACTTTTTTATATAAACTTTCCGGTTTTTACAACAAGAAAAAAAATTAACAGGGTAAAAATTTGTGGACCTTTGTGGAAAATAAATGTTTGTCGTATGCGCGATTTTATTTTTTTAATCGTGTACCGCGTATATGAAATGTAGGAGCGTAACTATGCTCGCGTAACGCAACAGACGTACGGGTTATTGTTACCTAAGTTTATTCGGAAGAGCGTCCGGTCGTCTGGTAAACGCGCGGTTTCGTCGTCGCTTTGCGTGTCGTGTGTGTGTCTCTCTCCCTCTCTCCGGATTCCGGCATTTCGTCTCGTCGTGTGCAGCTATAGATAGACGTAGAGCCGGTAAGAAGCCATATAGAGATAGGAGCGCAAATTCGAATTATGAAACGGCCTGTATAGATCGTCGTCGAAGGCGGAGTGTTTCCCGCTTACGCGCTTAGGTAGAACAGGACAGAGTCGGCATAGAATAAGAAAAGAGGGACAGCGAACGCCACAATCCGTATCACGCATCGCCAAGAGCGCATCACTGCCAGTCCGGGCGTATAGTGTACTCTGCTGCTATAATACCTTGGGGTTACCTAATAACGCACGTAAACGCAATTTCAAAGGCCACAGCGGCACGCGGGCCGTTCTCGCTCTCGGTCGAAGCCGCGAAGATTCAACGAACCAACATCAGCGTCGAAACCGCCTTATACTTCTTCTGTTTCTTCCTCTTATTCTTCCGCTCTCTCGTCTCTACGGTTATGTTCAATTTCACTTTTGAAGCCACGCCGAGCACTCCTTTAAATAGATAAAATGAAATTGAATCGGGTAGACGCCGCTATAAAGCCGCTCGAAACGTTTTGTCCGATTCGAGTGAATTTCTCTGGGTCAAATGATATTTTCATTTTCTCGGGGCCCGCCGGACCATCAGCGGTAGAGCGGGGGACCAGCAGATTTATCAAATTCATTTTGATTTGAACGAATCAACTCGAAGGACTTGCAACCCACTGTCTGATGCATTAAGGGGATAAGTTCAGGGGGGGGAACACTTTTTAACTACTTTTATCTGTGAAAATAAAACATGTTTTGTTGCCAAAAAATTGTCAAACCGCTATCTCAATTTTTTTGGGTCAAGCGATATTTTAATTTTCTCGGGGTCGACCGGACCATCAGCGTTAGGCCGGGTGACCAGCAGATTACCAAATTTATTTTGATTTAAACGAATCAGATCAAAGGACTTGCAACCCACGATTTGATGCATGTAGGGAATAGGTCCAAGGATTTCAGCAGAAAAAACATGTTTTATCAATTTTATATCATCTGTAAAAAAAGAAAATGAAACATGTTTTTCGCTTTCTCAAAGTGTTATTAATATATACATATATATTTCAGTACGAATCTTTGTCTCTTTCACATCGCCTTAAGTCGACATTACATCGCCTCCCGCACAAACCGGAAGTTCCGAGCATCGAGCCAACGAGATATGCAAAGTCCCAAAATTGTAACGTGTAACGCGCCACTTCATTGGTTTTTCATTGCGTCCCTTATCAATCGTGATGGCCGTGGTATTGATATACGCACCCCGGTAATTGCTGATACGCGACAGCGTGTCATCCACTGTAGCGGAATACGATTAATATTTCGCTGCACTCGCGCGTGTTCGAGCCTCGTTCGTCTCTCCCCCCCGCGCAACGTGTTACACCGCGTAACACTTTTTTTATTACCGCCAATACATTCATACATGCATACATATATATACACTACATACATACATGCATACATGCATACATACTACATATTCACATCTAAAACACCTACATAAGTTACAATACGAACCGATGCGTTATCTAAGAACGCGCGCGCGGTTAACCCTCGACGCGATTTCGATAGTACCGTTGCGATACGATACGCGATTCGATTATTGGCGTGTTCCGACCATCGCGTCTCCCGCCCTCCCGCGTCGCCCTTGAAACCGCCTGTACAAGCGTCCGCGGCACTCGATTCCTATATTAAAATCGCAACTAACGACGAATCGCCCGAGCCAGCGAGCGAACTACAACATCGCACGCACAAAATTGGCTTATCTGAAAAAGCTTTAAATTTTTATGTACCCGAGCGGGGCGTCCGTAGCCGATGCACTCGTCACGTGTACGCGCCGAGCACTTCTCCCGCGCGTACCGAGCTGATAGGAAAGTATATTTGCGGAACGATTGTTCCACCCGCGGTTCGTCGGTGTGCGAGGCGAAATAGTGCGAACGGAAAGCAGTGTGCGTCCAGCGCGTGCACGCACCGACACGGTGAGATCGTCGAGTGTGCGGCGCGGGCGTACATAAAAGTCAGGCGAGCGGGAGAGAGCGCGTGGCCTGCGAGCGACGGAGAACGAACTGCGGAAAGGACAGAGTGGGAGGAGAACGCGGGAGAGCGAGAGAGAAGGCGCCAACGCGCGTCGGATGCGGTGAGACGGGACGAGACTCGGGCCGCAATTCGCGTTACCTAAGAATCTATAATACAGGTATAGTTTTTGTGCAGTCGAGAAAGAGGCACAAGCGAGCGGGGCAAGGTATATCGCGCAGCGGAGACGCTGGCACGTGCATACTATGTATGCTATACATAGTACGTACGTACAGTCTTGTGGCACTACCACTGTCGTCCGATAGTTGCCTATTCGCTAAGAGAGCCCACCGCGCCGGGGAGTGCAGGCATAGAAGCCAGTCCGAGTGTGTTCGTTGGCCTTCCGCGCGCCACCTGGCCGAACACGTCTAGGGGTGTAGACTTTTTTTTTCCTACTGCTCTCCAAAGTTTCAGGGAAGCCCGGACACGGGGACCGAGAGACACACACATTCGAAAGCCGCGGACGTATGCACCTTGCTGCTGGCGCTTGAGTCATCGGGCAACTGCTGCGCGTGCGACACGCACGGGCTACGAGAATATGCTAATTTTTTTTTTTCTTCCTTTTTCTTTTTTAGTTATTTTTTTGCGGATGGATCTTCGAGAATGGAGATACATATACTTTTTGGGGATTATCGATTCGGACTGCGGTAGCGGAGATTGGATGATGAGCTTTCTTGAAGAAAAAAGACACTTTTTTATTTTGCTTTTATCGAGACGGGACTTAAAGAATTCGGACACGTTTCTTTAATGGAGAGAGGAAGATTGAATTGATAATCTTTGCAGGCGATATTTATATCAGTTGAAAGTGGTCGAAAGTCATACGTGTATGGTCATTAATCATCGAGCGGTCGAGGGTTCCGGTTACCGACGCGGATGAGTTATCGGCGGAGATTTCGGTTACTTTAATGCTACAGTGCACGCTGGGGATTCAGCGGCTGAAAGTTTACTAAACTTGGATCGGATGTACCGCTGCTTTGTTCTAGGTCCTATCACTGATTTACATGGTAATTACAATCTTGCGCCGGACGGCGGGTAATCCGTGATCGTCTTGGTAGGATGAAATTAAAGCAATAACGAGCTGCAACTCTGATACTGAGAATCGTTAATGTACTATTTATTATCCAAGACTGTGGGATCGTTGTTACTGCCGTAAGATTACTGCGAAGTTATTTTTTAAACGTTATACTCTAGTAATGCAATGGTGTCCGTTTATTAGTTCGCTAATTTACCGTCGCGCTAGGCGGGGAGCTGCAAGCTAGTGTCTTGATGAACTCTGACCGGGGCGAAAACAATAGACAAATGTTCGAAAATGTTCAATGTTCGACTTGACTTTCGTCCGAAACTATGTCAGTTTCGGACGAAAGTCAAGTCCAGCGCCAAAGAATCCATCGAATTAAGATCCGCCATTTTTGTCAGGCCCTTTGATTTGAGGAAAATGTTGTCTTCAATAGATCTTGCAACGAAGTTTTGTCTTTCGGCGTTGACCAGCCTGTATGTACATTCGTTACCTCCGAACGCGGGTCTGCCGTCCATTTTCCTCCCACCTCACTAATTTACATGAAAAATGCACGCCGGAAGCAAGTAGAATATTATTTTCCGGTGTTTACAATATGCCATTATCGTGGTCTGCCGCAATGGTGTAATGTTGCACCTGTATAACGCGAAAATTTAACGATACGTTTGTGAGACTTACTTGAAGCGTCTTCCCGGTCTCTAACGAGCCTCCGAGTCCTTGTAGATTGTGTCCTGCGTCCACGTCTGACAGTCCCGAAAAATACCTAACCTCCTCGTGAGAAATACATCGAGCGTGGCCGGCGTGCATAACTTCTTACATTGTCACTCTCCGCCTGCGATTGGGTAGTTTTTTTCTTATTTTTTTGAGGCTCTATCCGAGTAGCTCACGGGGAGCGCTTTCTCCCTTCTCCCCACGCGATCACACTGTGTTTCACTCCCACCCTTTGGCTTAACGAAACGCGAGAGATCCGCGATCCACCGCCACCGTCGCAGCAGCAGCGGGCACAACACACAGAGAGCACAGAGCGACGGCGCACGCGAGGGAGAGCAAGAGCGAGAGGTGAAGAGGCCGAGAGAGCGCGAGAGAAAACGTGTGTGCGTGAGCGTTTCACACCTGACTACTGCGCTAGTCAAGCGAGCGACTGTGGCGCCACTATAATCCGTTAAAACGCGAAAAATACATTAATTCCCGAACGATAAATCATTATTAACATTGAATTGAATTATCGAGGGTGTTTCATTTACCTGGCTGACGAATCAACGATTAATCGTGCTCGTGATGTTCGGAGTATACGGTAGGTTAGTTGACCGCGGGGCCGAGCGAGCGCTGAGCTGACAGTAGGCCGGCGACGTCACAGTGGGCCGGTTGAGCCTTCCTTCGTTCGATTCAGGCAGGCTCTCTATTCATTTTACATGTAGCAAGGTAAATATTGATATGCGGGTGTCTAATTTTAAACGTGATCCTCCCCCAGTGCGCGCATACCCGAACGTTCTCGCTACGCAAATTCGCATCGTCGATTGTGATTCTTACGAAAAAAAAAAATTATTTATTTTAATTTTTTAACAATTTTTTTTGTCTGCCTCTCGAACGTCTCGTAAATTTTTTCTTGCTCGTCTTCGTCGACTTCGCGACAATTCGTCAAATAGTCTCGCAGAGGCCGAGGATAAGTTTTATCGATAGAAGGGTAAGATGAGGAGAAATCAATGTCGTTAGGAAGATAAATTTGCCTTAAACGATACAAATACGCGTGTGCAAATTTAAAAAAAAACATTTTAACTAAAGTTTATTCCTCCGCTGCTCCGTGCCGTCCGTCGTCGATACCGAGTCACGAGGACCGAAAAAAAACATGAAAATCTGCTGCTGGGCATGGAACACGCATTCGACGTGCGACGAACGAGACAGTGCATCGTGAGAGAGAAAGAAATGAAACTGGGGAAAAAAAAATGAAAAAAAAGTTTCACCTTTTCATCGACGTCTCGACGACGACAGTCCGTCTGCCAACGCTTCGGCTGCTGCTCAACTGCCCCGCTTGCCCGCCGCCGCTGCTGCGGCGACACAAGATCGTCGATAATTTTTGACAGTCCTCAGCGAGCCGTCGCGCGTAACGCTTCGAGACACGTGAAACGCTGCCTCGGTCCGGGGTTACTCGCTTGTGTGGTCCGTGAGTGGGTGAATCGGTGCATTTCGCACGCATCTCCCCGTATTATTTTCCGCACTCTATCTTTGTCCCATCTCGTTGCTCACGCGACTCTGTCGTTTCATGCATTAAATTTCTACGCATTAAATCGCCCGGTTCTCCTCGAGGACAGAGAAAGAGAGAGATCTTCCATTTCCTGTGGTATACAATCATTTTTAACCTCCTCCCCCTTCCGTCTCTCTCCGTCTCTGGTTCTCTCTCCCTCCCGAGAAAACTAATATCTTCCGGGATAATTTGTGACGCGGACTGACGCACGAACGGAAAATTTCATTACGCAGTTCTCGCTATAGAGGCTCGGAGGGGCTCGCTCGTTCGACAGTGAAAAGAAAAAAAAAAAAAAAAGATGAAGTGGTCGATAAGGTGCGTGTGCGAAACTGTGCGAAAAATCGTGTTTCACGAGTGTCGAGTTTTATATTTTCGAATCTCCGAGCGTTAGAGTCCCGAGGCCCTCCCCTCGTCCGAGCCAAAAATCACACGCCTTCGCCAACACACAGAGCGCGATGACATATTCGAGCTGATACGAAATTCGCACGCGCGCGCTTTCCCAATTTTCCACACACGAGTTTGTGCACGAGCCGCGCGTATTCTCCTCTAACCCCTCTACCCCACCCCCCTCTCCCGTCCGGCCCCCTACCCTCCCGCCCCTCGCTCGCTTGGCACTCGCGTGGTGCCCGCGCTAGCGCGTGCTTCTACACAAAGCCGGAAGTTCGGAACCACGCGAGAATATATTATATCGCGAACAGATCTTGCAGTTATTTTGAAAATAATATATATTTTTTTATTGTTTCGAGAGTCCTCGATAATCTAACGGGCATAAATCCGTCCGGTGCTTCGTCGTCCTTCTGGCGCTCGGGATTGGTCGGCCTGACACGTGACGAGTCTCAGCGCGTTCGTTCTCGTCGCGGAGGTTAGTCAGTTTTTTTCGTCCGTACGATCCGCGGCGAAATTTTTCCGTCGTTAGTCCTCCGAAGAACGGTCGGTGTATTCGAGGTGCGTGCTAGGAAAAGTGATCTGGAACAGTGATTCGTGAATCGGTTTTCTCCGCGGCGTCGATGACAAAAACACTCGTTCCGGGGGAGAAAACAAGTTTATCGTAAACACGCGCGGAGAGAGCGAGAGAGGAAAAAAACCGTTGCCAACTTCACGCCAGTCGCGCAATAGTAAAATAGTCCGGTAGACCGAAGAACTCGTCGGGGTTCTCGCAGCGAATAATTCAAAATTCCGAACCGATGCCTCGTTCTTCAAATAAGATCGATTCAAAGTTTCGACCGCCGGCATTCTCGAGTATAACTGCTTGGTAGCGTCTCGCTTATCATTCTTTCATTTAATGTTAGTGTATCACCTAAGATTTTTCCTTTTAATGGTAGCTTCTCGCTTAAATTTTTTTTTTATGTAGCGTGTCACACAAATATTTTTTTCTAATGTTAGTGTCTCGCTTAAATTTTTGTTTTTAATGTTAGCGTCTCGCTTAAATTTTGTTTTAAGAGCTTGGCGTCGAGACGCTGCCGCGTCTCTTGATATCCTCGAAGTCGGCAGTCCCGGTCGACGGCGGATCCTTCGACGAGCACGTACCGGAGATTTTCGGCTCGGCGAAACTTTAATCGATCGGAAATTCCGTACGTCCCGGTACCGTCGTAGAAACGACGCGTACGGAGAGTTAAATCGAAGAGTACGCGTGATCCGTTAACTGCAATTTCCATTAACAAACGCTTTTATTGTCATTACACAAACAATAGTAGAAACAAAAGAATAATAATAATTAATAGAAAAAGTAACGATCGGGGTTGTGCAGGTGGGTGGAAAGTGTGAACGGATGAAAAAATAAAAAAGCACGGAGTAGCAGCCACGCGGTGGTCGAACGGCCGATCGACGAATGGACGACGAGGAGGGGAGGGGTTGGGAGAACGACGCCGTCTACCTCGAGAGAGTAGCCGCACACATCAAATGACGCGCGAACTCGACGACGCGAGGTGTCACGACCGTGCGCAGGCTCGTTAATGTGTCTCACATAAATTCACCAAGAAAACTTCAGTACGGAAGGAGAGCACAAAGTTAATACATCGTAATACATCGTAAAGAAAATACAAGAAAAAAAGCAAAAAAAAAAGTGTATTGCACTGAAGAAGATAAACTGGTCTCGACAAATTTGATGAGTCACAATTCTTGCCGATAAACCGCAGGGTTTAGACATTGATCCGAAATATTCGTCCAGAGATGATAAACGGAAATGAGAAAAAAAGGAGGAAGGACAGTGTTTCTAATGACGCGGGACGAGTGCGTGTTCCGTAGGAGCCCGGCGGCAGTTCCGAAAATACCTCACGTGCGCGTCGAGCTCGAGAGCAAAGTGACGGCGGCGGCGGCGGTGGCAGCAACAGCGAAGGAGTGAGTAAGCGGAGAGTAAGGAAAAAAAAGATAGAGACATAGAGAGATAGAGGGAGAGCGAGAGATGTATAGAGGGCGAACGGCGGGGTGGCCGTTCTCGGAGAGCGTCAAGTGGTGGCCCGGCGGCGGAATCGCTCGTAAGCGTCGTGTCTCGTCGCTCGTCCCGCGCGGTTCTGGTGTGCCACGAGCGCCGGAACACCGAAGCGAAGCGGCGGCGAGAGAGCGAGAGAGAGGACGAGGTTCGGTGAGCGAAAAACCATTCGCGTGTGAAACGCGGAATAGAACGAGCGCCTCGGACTATTCGTGCAGATCATAAATTCTCGCTTCGCCTATTTTTTTTCCTCACCGGGGCAATCGATTTTTCATATTTTTTTCAAGTATTTTTCCAACCATCGTGCGTAGACGCTTAAATACTGAAGTGAGATTTACATATTCGTGGGTAGCTGTTTTATCACTGGAAAGAATATTTTTTTATTCACAAAGTGGAAACTGTTGAAGGGTCGTGCGATTCACAACTGTGTTGAATTTCACTATACCGCTTTATATGAAACTCTTCATTCGCCCGTACGATATTGTCACGATATAAACACGGTAGTGAAAATCATCCGATTGCTTTAATACATTGCTGTATTAAACCCGATGGATTATTTTCGCGGAGTTCGATGGATTTATTAATTGTTTCCTTGCTTAGGGTATAAGTAATGAATATGGCCTGGTCCATATAGAATTGATTGCTGATTTAAATGGGCAATGTTCCCAACTCTTACCCCCGTGTCTACGAATGTCTCCAGCTCGAATGAGAGGCGGAGACACGGCTAGCTCTTCCTCAAGGAAGATCCGTGGCACAAAATGCCGATAATTGTCTATCGTTGCATTTATCGAGTGTCAATGAGTCCGTTCGTTATTCTACCCGGACAATAATTGATTTCCATAGGTTCAGGGGCAGGAGTCAATTTGTAAAAATCATCATGAAAAGGCAGACGATTAAGAGGATAATAAGGCGGAGAGAGGATCGGGAGGAAAGCGATTAGCGGTGGGTCGACTCCCGCGCGTGGGAGAAGCGGGAGTCAGCGGAGCGCCGGTTAGCTTAGCTTCTCGGCTGGTCGAGCGATACGGCCCTGTCTACTGTTCGCGACGCGACACGGACGTTTGACGTTTGCCGAAGGTCGCGCGCGAGGGGGGGGGAGGGGAACGACGCGCACTCCTATCTCGTTGCTGGCTCGCTCGGGTCTCTACGCACATACGCACGTGTATACGTTTATCTGCACTGGCTTATTTTATAGTTGTAGATAGAGAGTCCGCATAGATACATATATAAGTTGTATCAATGTGCATGGAAGGAGTGCGCGTAGTGCGGCGCACGGCTGGCTCGCACAGAGCGCTTTCACGCGAGCGGACCGATAATCGTTACCCCAGCGGCTGGTTATTATTCGCCTATTTATTTATCGACGTGAAAAAATGTGCGTATAAATTTTTTTTTTAATAAAAAAAAATGCCACCGAAGCTGAAAGCGCTGTTAGAGCGAGAAATTGGATATAAACGTCCCAATCGATGACTACGGCTCGATGATAAATTATCCCACTCGGCGGGATGGATTTTTTAGCCATTTTAGACGCTATCGCTTCGCTCGATCGTCGATCAAGTTTCTCGGTCAATTAACGATCGTCAATTACTCGATTCACGTTCACGACTCGTCGAACGAAAATCAGCGTTTGAGTACGTACACTATGACGGTTATTCGAAAATAGATTGAATACGGATATAACCGCGTACAGGGATATAGAGGAAGGCTATAGCGGAGGCGACTCGTCGCCGGAGCAAAATCGTACACACGTGCCTCGATTATAATTCCACTTGATTACGATTCAACGAGCATTCATCCCCGAGCACGTGATTACTCGATTCGTTTTATTACCGCTTATTAACGCTTCGTTACCCGACCGCGTTTCAATTAAAATTTTTGGGCAAACCAACCCGCCCGTAGATCCAGACGTGACCATGCAACGCACGGACGTCACAAATCGCATGATTGCGTCGCCGTATCGATATTGTTATTATTGTCGGATACCGCGAGCTGCGGTTTTATTTCCGCTGATTTAACTTTTTTTTGTAATCTTTGTCTCGTCAATGCGGCGGCGAGCGGTTGGGGGAAGCCTGGGAATCCTGAAAATGTCGGGAAATTCAATACAGTAGAACGTCCATTATCCGCACCTCGATCATCCGAACCCTCAATTATACGAACCATGACTGCGTTTATCCGAACGCTCGGTTATTTGAACGTTAGCGTGAAACGCTATAACATTGTTGCTCGCCGCACCAAGCGCCGTGTCCGGGTTCAAGCGTGTTCAAGAGCATTTCCTCTTCCAGCGTCAAGCCGCTCGCACGCTCGCTTTTCTGAGCGGTTTTACCCGCCCCAGCAGAGTCGGAGAGCAAGCATTAGAGACTAGTTTCAATTCAAATCGTTTGAATCGCCTTACATACATAGATCACACTGAAATAAAAAAAGCACGGCGCTATTTCACAGAATCCTTGCACTAAAAGTTTGAGAGTTCGGAAATATGTTAAAAATACTACTTTTATTCCATTTCTATATGAATTATTTATATATATGTGTAATGGCCAAAAAATGGTGCGTTTCGACGATCCGAACTTTTGCTTATCCGAAAAGGGCTCGGTGCCGACGGGTTCGGGTAATCGAGGTTCTACTGTAGTCGCTATAAAAAGCGAGGCAAGGTCAGGAAATTAGTTACCGTATACTCCCTCATAATATCCCTTTATTCGCAAAGCTTCTTCTCCGAGAAAGCATTTTCTGTATTTCTTCTTCGTAGAGAAAGCTTTGCGGTATTGTCGTGAAGCGATGTGGAACATTTTTATTTTCAACGTCAAAGTCGCGATTGTCTTTTGACGCGAAAAAATACACCAACGTCGCGCTTGACTTTTGGTCAAAACTAATGTCGGATCTGTGCTCGGCGCGGAAACATGCATGGAATTATGCGCTACAATTTTTTTTTTTTTTAAGTTCCGATTTTTACTCAAGAAATTCCAATGATATCGCTTTATCTGGCTCTTTTAACCCCGTCACATCCATCATCCTGTGTATCTCCCGCCGTAGAACATGATAGGCACCTGGGTTTTTCCGCGATGCCGTCGGGAAGCAACGAAATCTCTGTTTGAAAATCACGCATTTTTGCAATTCGAAATTCGTTTTTTCACAAAAAGAAATCTTTTCCTCTATGAGGTAGCAAAATTGAATTCCATGAAGTGGGTAAATACAAAGAATAATTTTTTCAATATCCCGAAATAATTGGCTAATTGGAATCGAATTGTACAAAAATCGAAGAACATTTATGTGAATTATTTGACTACAAATGTAACGATAATAATCGTTTTCCATTTCCATTGAATGAATTTTAATTTTTTCATTGCCCACCAATTAATTTGGAACTTTATTAGTTGTTCATTAATTGGCTCTTACTGCCATTATTGGTTTGGATTTTAGTCGGAAAAAGGGAAAAAATGAGGGAATTTTTTCCCCTTTTTTTCTAGTGGCCAGAATGATCAGTCCGCTGTTGCGTCGCGTGTCGTCGACGATTCGCCGGCACGTTTGCAGCACGCGACGTGGCAAATGTGTCGATAATTACGAGAAAAAAAAATATACATATATAAAATAAATAACAGCGATTTATTAGCGTAGCCAACGGACTGTGTTGCAAGTTGCTCGAGCAAAAAAAAAAA
>JAPYZD010000089.1:0-71371 GCA_030522725.1 Ichneumoninae sp. B BG-2022a
CTTCGCGTGTTCATCGGCACTGGTCCATATTCACCACTTTCGCCCTAAGTGTCTCCACTCGGCGCGCGCGCGCGCGGCACAGCGTTATTTACAACTCCGGAAGCGCAATTTTATTCCGTCTCTCTTCGCCGTCGTGCGATCCATGGATTGGCGGAGAGGGCTGTACGTACGTGTATTAAATTACCGGTAATCACGACAGAACGATTTGCGAGTTCCATTGTACCGGAGGGGGCTCTGGAGGGTCCGCGAGCGCGAGGCAGGCCCCGACAGCCGAGAGGACGAAGAGGAGATGGAGAACGAGAGAATTCTCTCCACGCCTGAATCCGATGCGTACGGGTGCACTGCTCTAGAGGGCTTTCCGCTGCTGGCTCGCTCTCGCTCGTTCTTCGGGGGGACTCGTACACGTACTCCAAGAGTTTGCATTCACGTCGTACCGTTTCAGAGCACTCTGTCCTTCCGAGTCTCCGCGATCTTTTTTTTCTTTTCCTCTCCACTTCTTTCATTCGCTCTTCGTCCCTCTTTATTCGTGCATGCCGAGGACTACGTACGTTAATTTACAGATCGTCGCTACCGCAAAAACAGGAGTGTACTCACGAGGACGTCAAGAACTTTAACATCTCGTACGTACACACAAACTCCAATGGGACGTCGAGTTTTCTCTCTTTAGCGTCACTGCCATAGAGAAGTCTTCGAGTCATACTCAGGGAGCCCCCTCGATGATATCTCGACCTTTGAAGAGCCGCAACTCGCCTATTCATTCCACGCTTTCACGAACACGGGTATTAGCTGTATATTAGCGCCATTGTAATTTACAGAAGAAACCTCGATAATAGATCGCTCCTCGTAAATTCGATTTGGATTTGTAATTCGTTAGCATGACGAGGCTCGTTGTTACGTGGGTTTTTTTTTTTTTTTCAAGGCTCGCACGGTATCGCTCTCGATATCGCTGTACCGGCTGTATCGTGCGAGTGACGATACAATTAAATCGAATCTCTAAACGGAGTGGCGTATTTTCGAACCAATTTCATTAATTTTTGTTCTCGGGTGTCGGGTCGGTATGATGAAAAATGATCCGCTATGTTGCGGAACTATATCGATTTCTGATAAGCTAACCATATTTGAGTTGGAGCCGAACTTCGTTGTATGACGATTTTTTATAAAAATTAATAAACGCGAGGAAATAATTTTCGCAAGCCGACAATTATTTCCCCTCAAAAAAAGATATTTTTGTTAAATTGTAGTTTGCTTTTTTTTAATAAAAATGAGTGCAAATGAAAATAATTTTTTCCGCGGCTTGAAAAGTCACGCGTGTGTTTCCGCGACATGCCGATAAGTGCAAAAAAATGGTAAAATATAACTTGCGCGGAGATGGACGGCAAATCAGCCAAAGCAATCGTGTTGTTTGCTCGCGCAAGTTCGGGCTTTCGAGTTTTAATGCGTAACATGTGTCGATGATGAGGTGACGACACGCGAACACGGCGAGCGACCATTTGGTTTCCTCCCGTTTCTTTTTCTCTCTCTCCCCTCCACGTTTTGGAGCATCTCGCGTAGTGTCGGACGCTCGTGTGTGTCCGCTCTTTTTCGCTTCTCACTTCTGTGTTTTATTATTCGCACAAACGAGCGGCCTCACGCGATAACACGACGCTCCGTTTTTTCGGTTGGAGGGATATCATTCGCACTGTACATTCTTCAGAGTCCTCCGGTTCTTCAGAATGGCCAACAGCGCGGACGAACAGAAGCAATGGCAGATGATGCGGTTCCTCTCGCAGTGCGAGAACTTCATTTTTTTCATTTTTTTTCCCGTATGTTCGATGAATACGAGAGCTCAAACACGCGATGGATTCTTTTTTTCTTCTCCCGAGTTCTTTCGAGCAGATGTCGACGCGACGGCGAAGGATGCTCGGATGCGGCCGATTCTCTTCTCGTCAAACATCGATGACAAAACATCGATGACACGCGATCCTAGTTCACGCCTCTCTCGTCTAACAGCGTGGAATCAAAAGCCTTTGCCCTCCTTCCTTTCTTTTTTTAAATTTTATTTATATACTTTCATTATATTGTAGTCGCGCCCTTCGGAGCCGCACGCGATGTTGAGTCCATCCAGTCATCACCGACAGCGTGCGTTTATTTTTAACGAGAAACTTCGGTAGTAGTTTCTCCGCTCTCCGATGAGTGACGAATATTGCCGCGATGACTCGGAGCCGGGCTTGCGTTAATTTCTAACGAGGTGCCAGATGGACGCGCCGACGACATCGCACCTTCACCACTCGCACTGAGCTGTTCCGTTCACTTCTTATAATTTCAACGCCTGCGCGTCGACGCTTCGACCCTCGGGGATAATCGACGACTTGATGAGTAACATCTGTCTTCGGGCTATCACTTTCGTCGTCGCGTCGGGAAAAAATAATTAGAAAAAAAAAAAATAATAATGAAGAAGTACGAGAAATCGTCTTTGAGTCGAAGAGTCTCCGATTTTTACCTGTCTTATGGGCAGTGATTTTTTATTATTTAATTTTTTCCTCACGCTTCTATACATTTTCGAGGCGAACGGGTTTTTCATTTCCCTCGGATTCGTGCGCTCTCCACGCGGCATTAATTGCAGTTTTCGTTACCGACCGTCGTAGCTTCGGTGCCACTTTTAAGATCCAATAATCGAGATCTCCCTCTTTCTTCGTCCTTCCTCACTTGGTTCGTTTGGTCGCGACCGAGCGCTCCGGCATCCTGCTCCCGTATATAGGTTGAAAGATCTAATTAGTTAAAAGCCGTTTGCCTCCGAGCAATTTCCCGGACTTTGGAGCCCGGCGAATAAAATGAATTCGCCAGCTCGCGATGACTCTATTTCCCCGGTACGCTCCGTGCGCTCGTCTCGCAGCAGTCGGCCTCTTTCTCAATTAGTGGCTTCCACGTTTCACGCTCGCGAGAGCTCGCTGCGCACTTGTATCACGCGTCCAGCTTCAACTGGAGTCGTGTACGAGGCTGCGGCACACATCTGCCCCTAATTGTGCCACTGACCTTACGTAAAACTAGACTACCCTCGTTTTTCTCTACCCGTACCTCATCCGCCTCTATCGACTTTAACCGAAAGCCTTCGCAACCAAAAAAACTTGGATTTTCTCGACCAATCGATACATTTTTCCTCAAACACTTTTGTCCACTCGTTTCTCATCCGCCCTCGGGGTCTATGACTAAAAACCCTCCAATTTTCTCGACCTATCGACATTCTTTTCCTCAAAATTTTAACACGTGTCGTTCGTTACGAGCCGCACGCCTCTCCATCCACATTTATCTCGAGGATCGTTAGCGCATTCTCCGAATGTCTTTACGCTGTCTCGTTGCCCGACCGTTTACCCATGAAAAACAAAAACTCATTTGCTATGGCTGTTCTACGGTTGCTTAATGCTATGGTTGCATCGCAAAAAAAAATGATCTTAAAGGTCGAAGAGGAGCCGAACGCCGCAGGTCTGATCGATCCTCCGCGTGCGATATTAATTTCCACTCTCTCGCAGCCAATTTCATTTATTCAATAGTATCGATCGACCGATCGTCTCTCCCGGCGATTTCTCTATTGCGTTTAACCGCGCACGCAGCCACGGATCTTACGTGTACCGCGGTGCATAGTTTACCGTCGCATCCCGTGAGTCGCATTTTCTCGTGCAATAAATCGAACTCATAGCCCGCGGTGGAGAACGCGGTCCTCTCTCTCCACCCACGTGGCCTGAGAATCGCGTGTGGGCAGATACCGGCTCGCTTCGACAATGCTCGACCGGCGACGGAGAGAGGGAAACGAAAGAGGCGAAGTATCGCCGGATACTGAAACACTATATATGCGTATATATATGTATATATATGTGTGTACATATGCGTATACATATGTATATACATATGTGTATATATATGCATGTGCGACATACTCGAATGGTGAATGTCGCCGTGTGCATTGAGCGAGCTCAGGTCTACAATCGAGCTATGAGCAATCGCGGCTTCATATATGTACATACATAAATACATGTACACATAATGCGCTTGCTCCGGTGGAGTTGAACATCTCGATGGAGTCTTTGGGGGTTCGTCGGCTCCTCCGGTCTCGGTCCGTAATCTCTTTGGGTGCACCGTCATCCTCGTCGTGTATCGGCGTTAACGTTCCAGGCACCAGACCCACGTACATCTCGGCAAGCACCGATCGAAACCATCATGCACGTGTAAACTTCTCCGGTTCGGTGTATCCTCTGCATACATGCGGGACGGTGTGCCTCTGCGGTTGTGTAAATATATGCTGTCCGCATGAAATGGACGGGACAAGACACGGTCACGGATTTTCCACTATAAAACCGATGTATCGGAAAATATATGTGTGACATGTGTCGAAAAACATATGTGTGACATGTATCGAATAACATATACGTAACATGTATCGAAACAGTTATTGACGATACCATTGCGATAAAACTTTTTCTGACGAGCGTGAGCTTGCAGCACGTGCCCAAGGCGACTGCTGCAATCACACGAGTTCACAAAAAGTTTTATCGCGCGAGTATCGCACTAAATTTTACCTCACGCGGCCTGAACATGAGGGCTTCGTGCGTAAAACAGCCGTTTTCGCACCGAGTGCAAAAATATATATAAGGGTCCTGTACCGAAAAATATATATGTGACACGTTTCAAAAAATACATATGTTACGTATGATGAAATATGTTTTCAGCGAATTATTTTTTACATTTCGGATATATTTTTGAATACTTAGCATTCGCATGCGTGTGGTTGACTGTAGATGAAATTTGAAGGATACAGCTGTCCGCCCGTTTCGTCCCCGAGGTGCTAGGACGCGTGTGTGACGCGACCCTAAAGGAGTCCTTACAGCGGGAAGCTGGATCCGACCGAGCCAGGAGGTGGCGTGTGCGCGGAAATTGGAGATCTAACGGCGACTGCATTGCGCGAAGCTATACGCAGCCTGGGACGGAAGGTACGGAAAGAGGAAACTCGCTAGACGAGAACCTCTCCGCCCAGTCCTTACCCGTCGTCGACGGGGTCGCTATATCTCGAGGGTGTTAAACGCCCAGGATAAACGCGTACCCGAGGTACGACAAGAATGCTCGTACCGTCGTAGGTGAGAGGCGAAGGACGAGGGAAAGGGTGTGTATTCTACGGTGTCAGACGACTCCGATGCACTCCCGACTCGTCGTCGACTTCCGGCCGCGTGAGAATGCCGCTTCGCTGCGCAGAGCCATCACCGACGTTGGATCTACCGCGCAGTCGCCAGACCTCGACCGTGCGACACGTACGACCGGCGGACAAAGGTCGCGCGAGGAATTTTTTTGTAATTTTCAACAATTTTACATTATCATTTTTAGGCACTCACTCCTTGGACGGAAAAGTGCCTGTTGAAATAACTTTTTCAAACATCTTTATGCCATCGGAAGTCCGTGTCTTAGTTGCATCTTCGCAACGAGTAAACCGAGGCAGCTGATTGCTATTCGTTGGATCGTTGACATTAGGCTCAGTAAATCTGAAACTAATTTTAGATAATTATAAATATACGTTTATAGACCATAAAGTCTACTTTTAATAGCACTTGATCGATACGGATGGCCTTTAGGTAGATAATACTGCACTGTAAAAAAATGCCGTTTGAAACTTAATGAACGGTATGAGAAGCTTTTTTTACATAAACTATTTCTGCAATTTCATGGGTGTGGCAATTTTATAGGCAAATTTTTATTCTTAACGAATTTTTTTGTACATTACAGACAAAAGATTTCTAATTTTAATGTCTGATATTTCAACTTTACAAAATACGTACATCAATGTCTGATTAATGTACGAACATTTCCAGTCCCAGTACATTAAATAAAAAAATTATTTTCACGATGAGCGTGACCAAAACCGGACCTATTTTTTCGGAATTAAACAAATCTCTTCCACTTCTAACTCGACCCGACCAGATTTGTTGACTCCGCTTTCTAATTTATTCCTCGAGTGTTCAACAGTCGAACATTAGTTATAATGTGTCTCCTCGCTCCGACTATTAAATAAAAACAATAAAAAGAGTAATCAGAAAAAAATAGCAGCCTCAATCGAGATTGCTGGAAGATGCGCAATTTTATGCTAATATCCATAGGGATAGTCGAGTAGGCGCGGCATTGTCCGCTAATAACACCAGAGCTGTTGCATATTCTGCAGAGAGACTGAGAGAGACAGCGAGAGAGATCCCCGACCGTACTCTCGGGAAGCTCGCTCGCGTGCGAGACTAATAATTATACCGGTTTACAAAGCGACAGTGTAAAGGATGGTGAGACGGAGAGGAAGGAGAGCCGAGGAAAAATATGAGGACGGATAAACAGAGGGGAGAAAGAGCGAGATAACTCGCAGGTCGGATGGGGCAAGAAAATTGCGTCGACCCTAGTGAGGAGAGTCGCGACGACAAAGACGACGCGACGGCCGACGCATATGCGCGGCGACGCGTCCACGGCATCGATTGCAATTGACGTTCAAAGCCCACGTGCCCGCCATATTCCACATGTGCGGATAATAATAAACATAATCCGCGTTAAAGTAAATGGGCAGTGTGTGCAAAAAGTCGAGGAGGGAAGAGGCTTTGGCGGCGGGAGCGGGGGGGGGGGGGGGGCGAGGGCGCACCCGGGGGCCCGAGGGCCCGGGGAAAAGAGCGCAGACTCCGATGTTCGAGCATTATTTCCTCATCCCTCCTCGAGCGAGTTCGGCGCTGGCGCGGTTTCGCTCGCCGTGCTGCACCGTCGTTGTGTTACCCTCGTTGACCCGCTCGGGAACCTCCGGGGACGGAATAGAAAGAAAGTAAGAGAAAAAATAAATGACAAAAAAGAGGAATTGAAATTGTAAAAAAAATTAATGAAAAAAATAAAACAAAAATTAGGAAGCCAAGTAGAAGCGAATGGTTAGCTCCGCCGGTGGACGCGAGAGCCGTGACGGGCGAAATACAGTTCTGTGCCTCTACTTCACTTCGCACTCTCCTTTTTTAACCTCCCTTTTGTTTCTCGCTTAACCCACGACCCCCCCCCCCGGCCCCCCGCCGCTCGACGACCTTCTCCGGTCACCCTCTTCCCTTCCACCGGTTCACCCTCGTTTCTCCATCGAGTTTTCAACTTAAAATCATTTCTATCGGAAAGTTGGCAGCGGCCATCGAAACCTCTCCAGTGTCGAATCGGTTTGCTGCTGCTGCGCCTGCTGTTGCTCTTTTTTTCCTTTTCCCTTACTTCCCGTCTTCCCGCACTTGTCTCTTTCTTTTCTCGACTATCTTCCTCCGTCGCGCGGCTCCGCGGAGGACGCCGAGGAGGCGCGTGTGAAAGTGAGACGAGAAACACGGATCGAGAGGGACCTTTTATTTTTCCCTCTCCTCGGACTGCGGAACGAGCGAGGATGAGAAACTAGCTCGATGAGCGTCCGAGCCGCTGTTCGTTAAAGCGTCCATCCGGTTATACGCAAAGTAGACGATTTAAATTTAAATAAGCGCGACAAAGCTGCGATAAAATATAATTAAGCTCGAGTCGAGAGGGGGCGCCTTCGCCGGTAGCCGTGGGCCGGGGTTTGGCGGGGGGTGGGGGCGAAGAGACACGAAGTGTAAGCAACGGGGGTGGAGGAGCCTCCCTCGCACGCGGCCCTCCGGGCGAGAAATGAGAAGTGGCGCTACGCCGCGCGAATGTAGAGCCGAGCGAAGGGAGACGGAACGAAGCCGAGAAGCCGCGGAGAGGTGCGCGAGAACAATGCAGCGGGCATAAAAAAATTAAAAAAATATAAAATAAAAAAAGAATGAGGAAATGAGATAGCAGCGAGCGAGCAACCCTCTTCAGCGTTAGGTACGCGCATACGAACGGACGGAATTGTCTGCTTCAACCCCACGTAAATGCACTGGCGCGTCGTTCTTGGAAGTAAATACTATAGGCGCACGCATTAAAATTATGCAGAAAAATATGTTAGTGTCTTGCCTGCGAGGCGTTTGCCGCGAAGCGAGCGAGCTCACTTTTGCCAGGAAACGATGTATTTTTCGTATGCGCGCGCACATGCGCACGTAGGGAAAAGCGTCCTGCCATTAAGGGTCGCAAGCCGGGAACGTACGAGGGAGAGCACACACTTGCGCGGACGTTAAACGACACGGAAGATGTGTATTACGTTTGTCCCTGCGCGAAGAGCGGAGGAGCAGAATGTGCCAGGCTCGCAGTATCACGTCCCTACTTAACCTGACGGACTTAATGGTCCGGCGGGGTAATGGCGCGCCCGGTTGCGAAAAAGAAAAGACGCAATTAAGGGAGCGAGGTGGTCGGGCCGGGATACCGTCGAGTATTACGCTGTTATAATATACTGCATAGAGCCTCCCCCTCGGAAATTTCCTCGCGCGAAACTCGCTCTGCAGTTCCAGCGAGATTTGTACCTAAATTTTTAAATTTTCACCGCAGCTGTTCGACTGACCCTGAAACGACCAGATTTTTTTTAAAGACTCCCTTCGTCGAAAATTTTTGAATCACCGTGAAAAAAAAAAAAAACAAATCGTTAATTATTTTTTTCGTTTACATCCGTGCAGTGTGAAATAAAAATTTTATAAGAATTTAAATAAATATAAAATTAACGAAGAAAAAAAATGAAATGGTTAATTATTTTTTTTGATGACATCCCTGCAGTTCTGAAATAAAAATGTAATAAGAATTTATAGAAATGTATAAGAATGTATTTTTTGTTTTTTTTTCCCGACGAGTAATGTTCGTGTGTTTGCTGTAAATATTTCACGCGTCCGAATCGTGCAAACCGGGGAGGAGCGGTGAAAAAGGGGTGCGGGAATGAGCCTCCGAACCGGAAGTGGGGACGCGCTGGTGTCGCGCAGCCCTGTTTTCTGTGTCGACAGGACTACAATAATAACGAACGACAAGCACGAGAAGGAGAGAAGGGAAGAGCCGCCGGCTTGTCCTGAGGGTTTGAGAAGGGTAATCCCCGACTCGTGCTGCCGGGGCTCTCCGTTAGCATAGTCAAAACAAAAAGCTGAAAATCAACCCCGCGCAAACATTACGTTCCCGTAATGGCGAGGACCGGCCGAGCCCTTGGCGAGATGCCGGGCGCGAGAAAAGGCACCGGGTGGGTATTAAGATAAAAACAAGCAAACCCTTCGAAACCTTGTGGACCTCTGCGTTTTTCACTCTTAACTACTGGACCCGCTCTCCGACTGCCTCCGGGGACGGGGTGGGGGGGCGGGGCGAGCGAATGAAAAATATAACTCACGCTAATAAATGCATATGGAAAAAAAAAGTCGAGTCCGAGGTAGAGAATTTATTTATTTTTTTCTCGAATTCCATTTATAATTCAAAATGTCTCGACGGCGAGTTTGACGATCGGGCTTTCGATAGCATTTTGCGCGATTTCATATGTTCACGGTGATAGATGCATGTAAATGCAAAAAAAAAAACGTCGAGAACCTGATCGAGAAAAGATGATTTTTTTAAATTCTCGCAATTCATTGATTATTCAAAATTTCACGATCGGATTGTCGATAGCATTTTGCGCGATCTCGTTCGTTGGCTCCTCTCGCTCGATTCGCCGATATCTCGTGTTTAATGCACAAAGGCTCCGCGATGCATCGTCGTTCCTCGCCGATAGCTCATAGCGCAAACGCGTTCCCTCTGCCCACCGTCTACCTCTTATTACCGGGGACCGCGCGTAGATCCATAGGGAGATATCGCCGAAGATTGGTTACTTCTATTATTCATAGGCCGGGCGGGGGCACGGACAGTTTATTCTCTCTTCGCATTAAATCCCCCGATCATTCGAGACACATTATAACTCTCGCGGGTTTATACCTCGATAATACGCATTACACACACGCACACACACATAGCGGCAGAAACGCCGCGCAACTATTATAACGAGAGAGACGAGTGCTTTAATCTTCTCTCAGTCCGGCCTTCGGGCGCGCCTTTGATTGCGACTTCCACTCGCCTCTCCCCGGTCTCGCGCATCCAAAACCACCCCCTCGCTGCACACACTGAACGTGCAAACTCCCCATCGCTGCACTGTCGCGAACACCCTCAAACTAACCGGAAATAAATTTACAAAAAAATCTATGAAAAATTCGACGGTGCGTCACGATATTTTCGTCGCCGAAAGTCAGAACGTTAGTTCGCCCGCCCATCCGAGGGAGTGTCGGAGTAAAAGTAGAGTCGCGAAGGAATCGACAGGTGTGAAGAAACAGATTTATGCCACGGTGAGCGACGCCTCGTAAATTTCGGGGGTGGGTTCGGAGGGAGAGAGAGATTGCCCGTTCTCCACCGGGATCGTTTCGCTCGGTCGCGTTTTCGTCGTCCACACGCGCAGGCCACGATACACGTACGTTGTATTTTGTGCACGTACGGAAGAACACACGGATAACGAATGTGTGTGCACGTGCGAGTGGATCGAGGGGTTGCGCCGGTTAGGAAGCGACGCCGCGGCCCGGTGGGAGGATACAGATGGGGGAGGGTGCTTCGCGAACGGTGCGGAGCATTTCTCATCGTAATGTGATTTATGAGATATTTTTGACCCTCCGGGGTGAAATCACGTGCCGGTGCTCCGGGCGCGCGTGCGCGAGTCTGCTCGTCTCCTCGTTCGCTTTATTCCTGCGCGTCGACGTTTTATGTACGGCGAAACGTGTGTGGCAGCGATGCAGTGTCGCACCCTCGACGGGGGGGAACTTTCGGCCACCGAGGCGAATCGCATCGGGCGCGAGAGAGTTACTTTCGCACATACGTCGAGGCACGTTGCACACAGGCGGGAGAGCGCGATGCGCGCGCACTTCCTCCCTCGTACAGGACAAGACGCGGACTTTGCGCAAATGGCACGTATGGTCATGCCGAGTGCCTCGGAGTGCTCGCTGCCTCGGCGCGGATGCGGAGTAGCTGCGCACACGCGTGCGATTCATTTTTAGCCGCCCACGCACCCGCCGGAGCGCACGGGAACGCGGATGGTCGAGGCAATTCGCATGTTTCGGAATACGCACTTTGTCCCTGTGGCATTCGGTTACAATGGAATAGTTCGTACGGAATAGTTGCCAGTGGCTCGAACGGCCTGCGACAGGCAGTCATTGCCATCACACCGTTTAACGACAAAGCGCTGTTGCACAAAAATACGAATTTTCGCCGGAATTTTCGCTCTTTTATTACAAGAGAGCGAAAAATACCGAACGCCGAATATCGCACTCAGAAAAACAATTTATATGTGAAGAGCTGCAAATAAATATTTATTTTTATTAAATGTCAAATTGTTTTTATGTCAAAATTAAATTTGAAGAAAAAGCGAGGCATTTTGCGATACGAAAAACTGTGTTTCGTAATACTCTTGTTTATTTATTTTTTCATTGTTTTGCTTTTGACTTTAATGAGAAAAATACAATTTTGTTACGACGAGAAATTCTCCGTCGTGTGTTAAACGGAAAGCCATCGAAGTCTGCCAATAACCGTCCGTAGCTGCGTGCACTCGCCGCTGCACCCCTCCGACGCAGTTCTGCATCACCCGCGCCCACACTCGTGTGACCACGTCGAAGTAATTACCACCGGTGCTCGCTCACTCCCGTACGTTCGACGATACAACTGCTGTACGGCGATACCAAATGCACGGCCACGGTATTGTACCTGTAGTAAAAAAAAATAAAATCCCCCGCGCAACACCTATTTATTGCACTTAAGTCAGCCACTCGCCGACTGCCTCGTTAAAGAGTTAAGGCCCACGTCGAGCGTAACTCAACGCTCTAACGCCTCCCTTTCTTCATCATCATTTTTTTTTCTTCATCCTCCTTTTACCCTCTCACACTCCTCTTCCCTTTCGCCGAGAAAAGAGACGAGAATAATTATCCGCAGTCCTTCGGCGCGCCAGGTATAACTCACCCTGCACATATGTGCATAAAAACTGCGGAGCCTTAGCGTGTGAAAGTGTGTAGGTGCCTACTCGAATTGGAAGCAATAAAAAAAAATTTTAATCGTTGGAGGTGTCTTTGTAATTTATACCGCCCACTCGCATCAATGAGTGTTATGCAACGAATACCGTCGACTGATCGGAGCAGTTAAACAAAAATATGCATTGATGTCGTAATCGGTGAGTCGCTGCATTGTCGCAGCTATGTAAAGGTCCTAGCGATCGTTTAATATACACACTTATATAACACATGCCTCGGTCGATAAACACTGGATCAACGTGCTTTCTCGTGAATCACGAACGAATCTGGGTTAATTAGTTGATCGACCTATAGCCGAACGCCCCGGCGGATAGTCGGAAGTCTCCTGTGGGCTGCACGGTCTACTCGAGCGAGGACTTCCCCTCGGCCACTGGGTTTCTCCGATATGTATATGTATATATATATATATGTATACATATATACATAATTGTAAACGCACACTTGCCTTAGAGCACATCTATATCTTGCATATTCCCTTATATACCTCCGTAACATTATTTACCCTTCGTGTACCCTTTGGGTCCGCTGTATGTACTATGTGCGTACATGCGCGCAGATCGGCCAGAGGGTTTCGCGGCGTTACGTCGAAGGCTCATTAGTATCCGACATCCCATTACCGGGGCTGCGTCATAAATAATGTTTTAACTCACGGATAAGTTAACTCGGGGATCTTGGCGATATGGTTTTACGCGCGTGTGTTTGCCGACGTTGTTGATCACCGGACACCTCGGGGACCATCGACAGGGACCGAGAGTGCCGAGGATCGTAAAGCGCCCCGACGATAATGTCGGCAGTGGCAGTGCTCGAACAATGATTTGACCGGGAGGAAAAAAAATGTTTTAAAATAAAAATATCATGACGGTTAATAAATTGCATTGCGGTGAAGGGTGGTGTATAAGCCGGAGCCTGATTTATTTTGGGACAAGATATTTTTTTTTACGATTAAGCTCTGCACAATTATCTGACCGGGAAGAAAAAATTGTTTAAAATTTTTTAAAAATATTATGACAGTTAATAAATTGCATTGCGGTGAAGGGTATAAGGTCGGAGCCTGATTTGTTTTGGGTCAAGATATTTTATTTTTGACAATTCGTTCGGAGATAATTGGGAAAAGAATTTTTTTTTACGATGTACGGAACCGATAAATCCGTTCGAGGGATGGAGAAACTTCGGTTCTCACCCCCTTTCATCCTCGAGGCGATGCGACTTCGCTCTTCCGTTATCCTCGTTTATGCGATGGAAATATACATATCGGGATAAAAGTGCTGCTCCCGAGCCGCTCGACGATGAAGCCGTCGCACTTTACGAGCGGAATCGTTTACCGTTAGACGAATCGATCGTAAAGAGAGGATACATTTTTCTCGCTCCGGTCGCCGGTGTGATCATAAGAATCGAGCGTAAAGATCGTAGATGGGACGAGCCGCAGCCGCAGCAGCGTCACCGCGCCGTTCATAACTCCGTCACGCGAATGGCCGGGGCCGTATTGCGACGCGTTTGCAACGTCTATCGAGTTATAGCGCATTTACACTTTCCGTATCGACGGAAATTTGTTTCATCGGAAAAAAAAAAGAACAAGAAAATTACTTTTCCTTTATCGCAACGACCCGATAAACTCGGTTTCCCAACGCGAATACCTCGAACGACGAACGAATTAGACGAACTTCCTTCTTCGATTTCTATTCAGCGATGCGATAACGAAAGAGCGATTTTTCTTTCTCGTTGCTGTGTATCGCGCTGCACACCGACCACGGGCAAAATAACTCGCCACAACGACCAATGGCACATTGCGGAGACGGTTTTTTTTTTTTCATTTTTTTTCGAATTTCGTTGACCGAAGTACAGCGCATCGCATTGACGAGCGGGCGAAAGTGTTCCGGGAGGATTTATATTGGTTGGTGCGCTGATGCATAAGGACCCAGCATTGCTGCAACGGCGTTAAAGTTCTCGAGTGTCCTCCTACGCCCGGATTTCTCTCCTCTTCACCGTAATGCCGTATATAAATTATGAGTATGTGTATCGCAGCGTAATGCATTACCCTTGTATGCGCGAAACACATCGCAATTATTATAGTCTTGGTACGGTATTGCAAAGGCGGACTCGGGTTTTTTTTTAATGTATTTTTTCACTTTTTCTCGTGACCACCGCGTCGAATACATCTACGATGTATACGTGTATATATGATGATGCGTGTACATGCATGTTGTTAAGAAACTGACGAGCAACGGCTGTAACATAGACAATGCATTCACAGCTTTTTCTTCGTAACATAACATTAAAAAAATAGCAAGTAGTATCTCGGGAATACGAGAGACATCGACGGTACATGCCTCTTGTACGCTGGGAGCAACACCCGTATTTTATGCAACCATGAAAAGTCGAGCCCACGTGCGTAGGAAGTCAGCGGCGCTTCGGAACAAAGGCTCGTTGTTCTTCCGAGCTTCGTGTCTAACGTTGCCACGCGTAATAATATTAAAGCCACATATATATTATAATATAAACTAGCAGGTTGTTGTGGCTCAGGAGCTTCGCGTCCGCGCTATGAACTGTGGGATTTGGGAACCGGCAATTTATATTCCCGGAGGTTTAACAGAAATATGTTACTTCCGGTTTGAAAATCTTATCTTTCGACCGGAAATGACGTATTTCGGGTATGACGTCACTTTCGGTTGAGAAAGGAGATTTTCAAACCGGAAGTGACGTTACAGAGAATATTTTTCATTTTCCTCTGGAGTGTATCTCGAATGCATCCAGTGACAGAGAAGTATGAATTGACGAACGCAGAAAAGTGGGTAAACAAACGTGTGCGATGCATCTCAAATATATTTGGAATTCATTCCGAATGTAGTCAGCGACAGAAACGGATGAATTAAGGTACACCCGGTGAGATCCCCAGCGCCAACAAATCTCCGCCGTGCGCGAAGCACGCGCAGTACAGTCTGGTTCTCTAAAATGAGCCTCATCCGCATCAGCCTGAGGTCCCCCCTATCTATGCGAGCACGCATGCAAGCTCAGGCTGCGACTCAGCCCGCCCCTTCGCGTTTGCAACTCTCAGTACGCCTCGCTAAACTCGGGAACAACGTGCTTTAAGCGTTCGCGGTGTAACTCCGACTACCGCGAATCATGACGTTATATAGGATATGAAGAGAATTTGCGCTCCCTCCGATGCGCCGTGTTGCACACGAATGGGAATTCGTGAGCGTGGGCGCCCGTGGGTGGTGTTTAGGTGCGTCTCATGTAATTACTCGCGCGGTCTATACCGAGGACTCTATCGTTCGGTCCTCTCTCGCTATACCGCACGGTATACAATTACCGTGTGAGAGCGCCACGAGTTCTCGTCTGCCTCGCTTGCGTGTGTGTGTGTGTGTCCGTTTCTGTTTGTGTACAAAGGATGCATGGCAATGCGCCCGTTCGATGCAACCGGAGAGGAGGGTGCGCTGCGCAGAAAGAGGCACGGAACTTATCGCGGCACGAGCGATCTCGTAGATGAGGATCTCGCAGATCCAACGATTTCTTTGTGGGTAAGGAAACTCGTATGGATAAGGATCTTTCGATGTTGGGACGATTGTCTAAATTTCACAATATCGTAATTACAGATTCCATATATATATGTATGCATAAATGCAGACTCCTAATTTCTGACGGGAAGTTACAATCATTATATTTTCCTATTTCGAGAGTAATTCGAAGCTCTGTAGGAAAAATTTGCCGCGATTACGAGGGAGTCTGTAACGGAAGCCGAGGAAGAGAAGGAAGAAAGAAAACTTGGCGCTTTCAAAGGTCGAAGGACCTTCTACTTTCATTTAATTCTTTTCCATCTCGGGTCTCATAGCTGGATTTTCCCTTTTTTTCTCTATTTCTCACAGACTCTTTTACGTTCGCGCGCGGTTCATGAAATTCCTGCAGCAGCAGCGTCCTGCCTTCCACCGTGACGCTTTACCTCACGCGCGAATTCTTATCCAATTATTTTTGCCGAGTCCGTTAAGACCGGCGTTTTACGCGATAGAGTGGGAAAGAGGGAGGGGGCGGAGGCAGCTCGGGCATCCCCCGTTCGCCATCCAATTAACTTCGTAATTACGCACCGGGGCGAGATTGTTCTCATTAGAATCCACGGGACCAGGACGAGGGCGAGAGAAAGAGGCAGAAACACAGAGTGACGCGCAAAGCTGGGGAGGTTTGTGCCGCTCGCAATCTCCGACACCGAGGAGACAAGCGAGGAGTAGCAGTTAATGCGCCGAATGAAAAAAAAAAAATTCATCCGTCGAATATTTTTTTCGTCGACTGTGCGAAGAATTTATTCCGATCCCGTGAAACTTTTGTCGCGACCAAGGGCCCGTGAATCCGGACCAATCGCTGGCAACATCGAAAGACAAACGGAAAAAAAGCGACTCTTCGGTGAGAAAACTTGAAAATTCTACCGTGCAGGCCCATCAGAATTCATGGAATAATTTTCCCTATTCTGCATAACTTTTATTTAATTTTGCAAAGAAGTAATGGAAGCAAAAAATAAACTAAATGACAGAGCTGGATGGCAAAAGGGGGGAGTGAAAAAATTTGAAAGAAAAAGAAAAACATCTCCGACGAAACTCTCCGCGCAGTCACTCGACCGTTACTTCTTTTCCAGCACCTTCTGAGAGATCTCGTAGCTCCTCCTCGAGATGCGCCCAAGTTCAAACTCCCGCCAATTTGAATTTTTACTCTCCCGACCAGGCGCCCTTATTATTTCTCGTCCGTCGTGCTTTGGCCCTTGCGCATTCGCGCTCGGCCTTTCCTTCGTTCTCCTCCCCGGGACTCTCCCTTTATTTCTCATCTACTGCCACTCGGCAAAAATTCAAGCTAGTTCCACGGTGGAATGGATGGTCGTTATTTACGCGCGAGTAGTCACGGGAGCTGAGAGGAGAGGCGAGCGAGGCAGAGAGGAAAATTCAGCGATGACTCCGAGAGGGGATTCCGGAGTGCAGCTCGCCGATAAAAAGATTTGAGAACGGCGGTCGGGGCTCCTGCGAGAATGCTTCCTCGAAAGATATTTCAGGAACAAGAGGACGAAGGTATTCAAGAACGGTATTCGGGAACAGAAGGATCTTACGACTTACAACGCGAATGAAGTTGAAACTTGGTCATGTCTTTCCACGTAAAAGGCAGTCGCCGTGCCTCATTTCCCGTTAACGATAATCGAAGAATCTTATAGTGAAAAAAGTCCAAATAATGAAGCCTGTGAGCAAACTTCGACGGGACAATATCTCCACCTCTATCATTCACCTCCGTCGTCGATGTGCTCCAATAAAAAATAAACTCGTCAACAGTACTACATGGAAAATAAAAGTACTAATAAAATAAAATAAATATATGTCAAAGCGACGTAATGAGAGCCGAGACTATAGGCGGGGCTAAAGATCAACATGGCCTGAAAATATTCCGAACACGTTTTTCTACAAAACAGTTTTTCATTTAATAGAATCGTTTCGGAGAAAAATGTATTCAACATTTTAACTCTGACTCGCGCGCATACGTGTCTAGCCTCCCCTTAACAGACTGTTCTCGGAACTACCAAATATACAAAGGCGGGCTGATGTGACTCGGAGAACTTCGACGAAATCGATCGGGCGATCGATGAGAATTCTGGATCTAGATATGAACGTGCGAAGTCGGATCTTCACACCTGAAATATCACATATTGTACTAGACGTATTTAGATTTCTGTTATATATTCCTCAATAATATTAGTAGCGGTAGTATTTTTATTTGTTACCAGGTTGAAACCTCTTACACATTGTTGACTTAACAACCTTAATAATATATACATTGCGTTTAATTCCATAAGAATATTCCTAACATATATATTTATATATAAATATAAATGTACAGAACGACACCAAAATTAGTATTTTCTTAAAACCAAAGAACATCATGACGAGTAGAAAAAAAATATATAAATGGTCGTAGATCAACATAATTATAAAGAACAATCGAAATAAAAGAAATGAATAAACTTAGATGTCGAGTGTCAAAGGATGAGCAAAATTAAATAAATTTAAAAACAATATTGTGAGGGGCGACTCTTGAGGGCGCGATGCTCGGAATATCGACGGTCGGGACGACGAAGCGACCGACGTTGATGGTTGGGTGGGTTGGGTGTATGGCAGGCGCATCGGGTCGCGATCGGGGCACAATATCCCGCGGGAACGTTGTGTCGATACGCGCGATTCGTTGCCGGTGGATGTGTGCTGCGAGATGTGTTGGGGCCACGCGCGGTTTTCGCGCCTCGCGTTAGCGAACGTGATTTTCCGGCGGCCGCAGTGAGAGAAGCATCGCCGCGGCGGACCAGCGAGGATATACGTGACGTCGCATTCGTAACCCAGCCGGGACTCGTGGCGCGGGATTTTAATAAGGCGACGAGGCCCCGAATGGATATTCACTCGCCGGGCACGCGTTCCCTGTACAGGAGTCAGGTGCGGGCGTAATACGCATATAATAAACCACACAATGGCCACAAATAGTGACCGTGCGTGTCGCGCCCGAGATCCGAAGGTTGCATCTTCCGAGCGACGATGACGAAACATCCGCCCTTCCGACTCCAGCAACGACACACCAATGCATCGAGCGTGTCCGGACGTCGCGTACGGGCGGTAGGAAAGCGCACCAGGGAATAATAAAAGCAAAGAACACACAAATCTCGGACGCCCGATGGACTATCCGGGTGACGATCTTCTGCCGATCGCGACGAAAATAATATTTTCGATTTTTTTCCCGAGAAAGGCCCGTGTCCATTAAATTCGAAGGTGAGAGAATCGTGACGGCATTCACGATCCTCAGTCCATCATCGCGTCGTGCGGGGCTTCCGGCACTGCGAGCAGAAGCTGCCGGGGCTTGTTAAAATATTTACGCACGCATAGAAGAGCTCGAATACACACGATGAGGGAAAGCGGCAGAGAGATCTTATAACAGCACAGCCAGTGTATTTCCAGCGTACTCCAGTCGTCGTCAGGCGCTCTTCGTAACAACCGCCGGAGACGAACTTTCGTCTTGACGTTCGCAAAAGCTATCTGAAATGTAGGACAACCGTAGAGCGGGAAGCCTTTACTTTGTGCGACTGCTCCGTTTACCGGCGAGCCGAGTTCCTCCGACGTTCGAGGCGGGTTTCGATGCACACCGGATACGAGATATCGTAAGCGGTACGCGAGCTTGCACGGGAAAGCTATTACGACGTCATTCTATTTCTTTTCTTTTTTAATGAATTATAATATATTATAATGGCCAATAAGTGGAAAATTTTTTTTACGCGGCTTTTCCGTCAAGTTTAGCAATAAACGACATTACACTGATATACCTGTATTTGACGCTACTTATGTAGTACGGTGCGGGTTAGTCGGTGAAGGACTCTCGTGAATTATTCGAAGGAGATATGGCGTATACACGAAACACCCGTCGGACGTCGCTCGCTCGCCTCGATGGAAGCCTCGTGAATTATTATGGGACCGGGCGAACGAGCTTCCGCTTTCACCGTCATATATATATATGTACATATATATATATGTATATATATATATATATATGTATACTCGGGCATACATGGGCTGTTGGAAAATGCAAGAGAGCGCGCACACGGTGGAGAGTCTCGGGAATTGGGGATGAGAGACCCGGAGAGTTTCCTGCAGCAGGAATGGAAAGCGAGCGGCGAACGCTCGTAGGACATCTCATCATTGAACTGGGGCGAAGGAACCCGAACCGCTCAGTCACTGGCCATGTCGCGCTGGAGACATATTCCAAATGTTTTCATACCAAGTATATTTCGTACGAATCAATAATACACGTATCGAGCTCGATCGAAAATCAATACGACTCGATTTGCAATTTATAGAGCTCGACTCAACCGAATGGCGGTAATAAAATCTTACTCGAAATTTTTTACTTCCGCCGTAACTGCGTGAGGCCGAAGATCCTCGAATTAAGAGCGAACCCTGGGAATTCGGATCGGGTTACCCATTTCTGTCCCTTTCTGTCCTGCTTCGTAGGCCAATCTCCGATCACCAGCCGAGGACTATGTCGAGTACCTCGCAGCGCCTACCTCACCAACCTCACTGCATCGTATCGTCGCGAGATGCGCGGCATCACGTGCCTCCTCCGGATCGTCACGCGAGGGCAGCGTCCCGACGACGCTCTCGTCAACCGTGCGACGAGAGCACCGCAACGTGTGTGTGTGTGCACTGCACCTCCACTTTTGCGGCATTCACCCCCCTCGTGCATGACTTCGTGTCCCTTCGACGTCCCCGACTTCAAGTTTCACCTCTTAGTTTTGACTTCTCTCCCTCTTCTGCTTCGTTCGTCGAAGGATGAACAGAGACAAGACACTCCCCAACCGCGCGCTATATATACGGTAGAAATTTAATCCGTGCGCGATGGGTCGCAGGCGACCTGGCCGATGAACACGGTGGGGAGCTCGCTTCTCCTCGCTGCATCATCCAGCAGCGCGGCGGACTCACGGGTCTCATAAGTAATTTGCCGGGGGTCCCATTACACGATGGTTTTGTTCCTGCGATTATAGCCAATGTCTAATAACGACAATTATGTCATTTCAACGGAATTCGACCGCCTGCGGCGACCCGCAGGCTTAGTGAGGATGAGACTATACAACCGCCTTCGTTACACCATTACATGCCTCTAGCCGCGGTACGACGACCTCCCGGTCTATCCTGCGCCCCGGAACACCGGATCTCGTCTCGTCCTGACGAACGAACCTCACCCTAGGTGGAATTCTACAGCGTTACATGAGTTCCTGATGAGGCCCCGACCAGGCCTTGTCAGGGTCGATGTAACTCTAAAATTTCCGCCAGGTTTGTCCCTTCAATAATCTCTTGGAACAAATCAATTGCTATTCAATCGAGATATCAATAAGTATAAGATTGATAAGCTACACTTAGTGAAGTATATAATAAAAACTACCGGTTATCTAAGAAAAATTACGATAGCTAATAGTAATATCTACGAAAAATTCTTATTAAATCCGCTACTTCCTGTTATAAGTGGCGCCTCAATTCCGTTAATAATATCTCTCAAGCGATATAGTTATGTTTACTAGATTCTTCTCTCAGTGCAGAAATCAGTAATGGCATGATTGAAACGCGTCGCCCGAAGGTACAATTGGTTGCAAATTTGCCTTTCGGATTCAGCAGTACGCGATATCATTGATGCACCGCTTTCTGACATTGAACATTTTTCCGGGTAGTTGACACGTTTCGTTGAAAAGTGGCGGAAAGGGGCCGAAAGAGCCGCAGGGGCTCGCGTGGCTTATTATGAACCGATGCATGCGTCCATAACACTATGTACGCGCGATGAACGCCTGCATGTCGGCACCGAGCCCTTTATAACGTACACCCCGACGAGATACACACTGTGCCGACGATCGAGTCGACGCAACACGCTCGGCCGGCCACATCAAACAAGCGAGTGCCCTTTGAGGATGGAAAGCTCAGCGCCGCACAATAATTTTGCGCTCTTTCCTCTCCGTTCCCCTGTACGTAGCTACCGTAATGCATGAACAATATGTGCGATAGCCTCGGTGTACACCGAGCAATCTCCCTACTACGGCGCACGACGGTACAAGGCAAGCCGACGAAGGTACGCGGAGCTTACCAGATGCCTCCGGCGCATCGCGAAGCGCGGAGTTCCGGTGTCGGGGACGTCGGAGGAGCCGGGAAACACCGGGGCGCGGAACCCAGAGCGAGCCAACGAGGTGGAGGACAAACGAACAAACGAACCGGGGCATAATTAGACACGCATGCCGCCGGCGCAACCGAGTCAAACCGTCGGTACCGCTCCCGGTCAGAGCCAGAAACTCCGCCAGAGGCAAAGGTCTTTTCACCCGGAGCGCCGCGGTTGATATTTCCATTCCGTGCGGCGTCTCTTTGACGTCTCGGGCTTTTGCACTGCTCCTCCTCGCTAACTACCAGCGACTTTTACGATCTTTATGATCTCCCTTCTCTCGGTGTATCTTCCGCGAAAAGTCGCGTCCGAACTCCATACAAGCGGCCCACGCGTGCGATCCCCGGATGTTTTATCCGTGAGTTGGGTTTGAAGAGCGGAAGGCGCTATCAGCTTGCTCATTACAGACCATCGGTGAGACGAAAGTACAAGTTTAAATGCCCACTAGTCAGCGGCATTTAAATGAGGCAGAGAAAGGTGGAATCGTATTCAGGATCCAAAGCCGAACAAACTTAGCCCCGAACAAAATACCTTCTGCAGTTCATAGATTTCAAGTTACGAGCAGTTCAAAGTTCAGTCCGGTGAGGTATATTGCAAGACCATAATCACCCCTCAACTTGGAATCTACGGACTGGATTAAAATGCTTCAAAGGAAAAGCGAACGGTATTGTCGACAGTCAATACGAAGCTTTTATGCGCGGATTTGGGACACGTTTGACTGTGAATTCTTGAACCGAGATCTGTGCCACTCGGTTCGAAGGGGCCAGAAAAGCGACACATGGTATGGCAATACCGATGAAAGATAGCGCAGAAAGTCTGAAGTATTTTCCCGACACGTCACCGCGAGCCAGAGAGAGAAGCGACCAGCCGGTTTTGTGATATTTCAATTCTCAGGCAAGAGACGCGTCTTTTGCCCGGCGGTTCGGTTTGACGGTTTCGGTAGACTGGCACACGAGCTCACGCCCCGTTGGATCTTTATCCTCGATCTCACCGGACCTCTGTGCGCTGTTACTCCGCATACGTACTCGGTATTGGGTCTCTTACCATCTAGTTTATTACATATATATATATATATATATATATATATATATATATTAGTGCGGACTGTATAGCGAGGATAGAGCCACAGTCAGTGGCCCGCGGCTGCAATGCGAGTGACCGAGGAACTGGAACGTGACGGACAACGTGGCCAAGTATTAACGAGCTGTGCCCCGCACGGCTTTCACTCGGACAAGGGACACGTAGTCGTGTCCTCGAACGTGTCGTCAGGGTCTTGCTCTGGCAGCTCTTGCCGACGTTCAGCAGCAACAGCAGCGGCAACAGCAACGGCAACAGCTAGAGTAATAGTAGTTGTAGGTACGAGAGGATTCCTTCCGCGCCGGTGCACCTCACCCCTCCTCGACTGTCGTGCTCTTTGAACCAACGCCTCTCATCATCAACCTGATTAATTACTTCTGCCATAAGTCGGCGCAGTCAGTTCTTACACGGTGCGCCCTAAATAACTTTTGTTACTGAGCCAGCTATTATTACTACCCGACTCTACCCGTGCACTAATTCTGTCACTGCTCCGGTGCACTATCTCATATTTCAAGCGGATACCAGTTTCTTCTATTTCAAAATCTTTTGAAGTCCATAAAACACAAACCGGAAGAGGCGCCTTGTATCCAATCTTTCGCTGGTCTATGTATCCTCTTTAATTTCATATATTTATGCGGACAAGCCTGCTCCACCGTGTACAGATACTTCTCGATAAGTTTTAATATCGTTCGGTGTACTATCGGTTTTACTTTCCGTTCTCCCGCTGATTCGTATCGCCGTTCCGTTGAACGAAACCGCAACACTCGCCAGACAGACCAGCGGGAGCAGCAGCCACTTCGATTTACGACCGGCCATATATTATTTCGAGCGATCGGGCGAAAGACAGAGGCTAGAGATAGCCATAGTAGCAGAAGTGGAAGAACAAGAAGAAGAAGAAGACGAAGAAGCACCTTGTGGCAGGGCTCATCAATCAGTCGCCTGGCTACGCCGGCTAAAAAAAATCTCTTCGACTGGCGTGCGTTTCTGTAGGTAACTTCGGAGGTATAGATAACTGACTGGCAGACACATATAGCTGGCTCCACTCCGTGGCCCATCGAAGGTTCGTCAGCGATTATCCGCCGATTAAGGATCTCTCGGTGGCTCGATAGGCGAGTCGTAAGAATGCGCGAGACGAGGACTCTGACCTCGCCACCCGAACCTTCAATCGGAACGTTTTCTCCGCCACTCCACCACCGAGCACCATCTCGGTGACGAAGACGAAGACGAGGTTTTTACGCTTTCACAGGGTTTTCCGACCCACGCGACCATCCTTCGCTTTTCTCGGCGCTCAGATGTGCCTCTCCCCGTCCCGGTTTATCGTCGAAACGCGGGTGTCCGCTATCGCCTGCCACCGACAGGGATTAATCCGACGAAATGCGTTCTTGTCGCGGACACGACTCGGATTCTCAGGACCGCTGGATATACGAGGGGGAATCTTGCCGGCGATTATCTTCGAGCTCGTACGGTGGAGTCTCTCGGGTGTCCTGGAGTATCTTTCGGCCGGGCTTTCACACTTCTCTCAACGTACAATGTTTTGATAACTCTGTTACATCCCGATATCGGTTCCAGATAAGTTCGGGCCTGGTCCGACTCACGAGTGACGATTCGACGAGCATGGAGAGGCATTCGAAGGCATAGAGGGCTGTGTGATGGGCGATACAGATATACCTAATACCAGAAAAGTGTGGCAGAGTTCGGTACAATATAGTGTATGCACAATACTCTCCGACTGTACAAAGTTTCGTTGCACAGCGACAGTCTCCGGAATCCCTCGGTGTGCACCGAAGAGCCTTGCTCCTTCTCGGTCTCTCACCTCGGCGATTCACCCTTTAGGAAAACCGAGCTCACACCATTGGGAGATTGAAAGTCTATCGATTTCCTCGCGACCGGGTCGCCCATCTAGGTCGTTCTATTCGCGTCTCCGAAGCTACCGCGCAATCCTTCTCGAGAGAGTTCACTTCTCCTTTTACGGTCCTGCTCGACCGGAAATGACGGCGTCGGCGTCTCTCTCCCTTTCTACCGACATCTTCGTCATCGTCGTATTGGTTCTTCAGATTTTTTCATCGAGCGAGAGCTATTTTCACTGTGCAACGGTTATGCATCAAGATTCACCGAGCATCCCCTATATCGCCCCACCAAGCCGGATTCTCGGTGATAATTCAGCAGGACGAAATGAAACACTGACAAAAGGACATTCACCGTCGTAAAAATCTATTCCCGATAAGAAATCTAGTAAAATTTTCGTCGTTACCGAGAATGAAAACTTAACGACGCCCATCGCAATTTTTACTTCCATAACCATGAAGAGGATAATCTTCTTCGGTCCCCAAGCGCACCAATAATGGAAATAAGAGTATTAATAATAATTTTCTTTCCACGAGATTTTATCCGCCTTCATTCAGTTTTTTAATCTTCCTCGAGTGCGCTGCAAAGAGACTTACTGGTATGGAGATGATGAGCTCACTGGTATCAGCGTTGTCTGAAAGGCGTCCCAGCAGATTAATTATCGTCCATCGCCCGCGAGGACGCCGAGCTCGTTTCCTCAGTCGCCCACTGGATGGGCATGGTACAAATTCTCGTCCGAGAAAATGTCGTCTCTCCCAAGAATATCGTACACCGGCATTGCCCAATGTAATTCCCTGCGCCACCCGTCGCGAATCTCTCGTACGACCTCGCCGTATTCGTGCCCGTGGGTTTAAGGCTGCAGCGTTAAAGACGTGATGAACTCGCGTATGTGCATCGGCCGAGTCGTGCAGAATTCCTGAACGACGAGTCCCCGAGGGCAGCGTCGTCACCCTCGTGCTCGGTTCGCTCATTCCCTGCGCTATCCTGACTGTAACATCGCTACTGGTTACATGGCGGTGCTCAGCACGGTGAGAAGTTCTCCGGCTCTACTTTCGCTACGATCGTTACCCTGGCAACTCCGTAGGAGGTGCCAACCGGGCAACCTTCTCGTCCACGTAACGTCTAGCTATATACCCTAACCCGCACCGTCAAGCTCCTTGCCGGGACTTTAGACCACGGCGGCTTACAACGAGAAAAGGGAAACCTAAGCGTCGAGGGAAGCAACCGTGTACGGAAGTGCACGAGGGTGTATATTCCGGTATCCGGTCTGTACTTTGTAGGTCGGTGTAGGCAAACACAGGGATCTCGCATTCCCGGCTTAATGACGCGATGCTCAACGCCTTGTGGCTTATACCTCTGTCTGCCGTTCCCTTCGACCCTTTACCCGACTACGGCGTGGCCTTCGGTGCTGCCGGTCACGTCAAGGGAGTCCTGCTTCTGTGAAAATTTAACCGGAATTCAAGACGATTCCGTCATTGCGGCTTGATGCGCAATGCGGCGCTTGACAGGGTGGAAAAAAGAGCTTGGGATGATATTACGCTGTGCTCGTCATCCAGCCCTTGGCACTCGAAGCCCCGGAGCCTACGGTCATAAGTCTGGGACGTCGGGGTCGTTCACTACCCGGTGCACGGAGTAGTTTCAACGGTAATTCACGCCGTCCAAAAGTAAGGGAGGTGGGTCGTCGGAGTTTGGGTATGGGCTCATCGCTTCATAACTCGCAGGCCCTCGCGAGAGTCTGCACGGAAGTGGCAGCTCGGCCGAAGCCTCTCCGTGGATAACGTCTAGCACCCGTTCGCGCAGACGACCCTCTCTCATTTTCCCGGCGAGCCATCCCCGAGATTCAATGAGCCTGTAGAGCTCGGTACGTGAGTGCAGCGCGAGTCGAGAGTCGGCGAGGATGAGGAATCGAGACGACCTGACCTCGTCGTCCTCAGCGGCGCCTTTCCGAGGCGACCCTCAAGAGAGAACGGGGCGACCCTTCCGGAGAAATTCATTGCCCTTAATTACGCCCTCGTTTATCGCCGGAGCCATCGTCGGGAGATTAGCAAGCCAAGCTCCACTCTGTCTCTCCCCCTACCCCACCCTCTCTACCTTAATAGTGGTAGACGCGATTCTTTAAGCTGAGAAAAACCCTGGAACTCTCCTCCATCATGACGTAACGGCCGACGAAAAAAACAAGGTAATATCGTCTGAGTAAAAATAAACCTTTCATCATCGAGGAACATTGAAACCCAAGCGTTGTCTCGTTTACCCGGGTGGGATTTAACCATCGGCACGACTACGGACCGCACCGGTTGCCGAAGGCCTTGTACTCGCCTGGCGCCCAAGCCGTTATCCGCCCGACCCCGGTACGCAGTCAAACCCAACATATCGGCTCGACGAAAAATGTTATCGCTGCGCATATACCGGGCACAGTATTGGAGACTGTGCACTGTTCCTCAGATTCATGGTCTGCGAATATTGCATATTCGTATCGCACACGTTCGTTTATTGACTTTCCAGTATTCCGTAATTCACACGTTTCGGTCAGTGGCTGCATTGGAGATAGGTTGCAAAGAAAAATAATACATTTTTCCGGTAAGGTCACTTTCATTTTGAACATCCGTTTTCTATCGGAAGTGACGTCAATTCCAGTCAAAAATCAATATTTTCAAACCGTAAGTGACGTTTTCCCGTATGACGTCACTTCCAGTAAAAAATCAATATTTCCAAACCGTAAGTGACGTTTTCCCGTATGACGTCACTTCCGGTCGAAAACTGATATTTTCAAACCAGAAGTGATGTCACAGAGAAAATGTTTAATTTGTTCCTGCCAAGCAGTGACGTAGTATCCAGTGCTTATTAGTGCTCGGAAGACTTATCATTCATCACGCCGTTTGTCCGCCAGTGTGGAGCCCAGCGATGTGCTGTTTTTTCCAGTTACGACAGAATTCCCCGTGGGTACCGCGCCGAATTAACGTTCTTAACGTCGCTCAGCCTGAGAAGCTCGAACATGCGATAAAATTTGTAGCGGTGCGTCGCGCGATTGCCGCAATGCTCCGTTCGGGCTTACAACAGTTGTAACAAATTCGGCCGACGCTCGTCGTCCGGTCGTACACGAGACCTGCTCGTACTGCGGAGAGCTCATGTTCGTGGGGCCCGCGACAACGTTACAACACCCGGGTGACTCGAGCCCACTGGAGAGGACAGACGTGGCTACACGTTAAAAATGCTCCCGCTGAACATACGACCGGCGCTCGTCCGCGGTTCGAGGCCGGTCCGGAGTTCACGGTGAACAAAAGGGCATTCTCACCGGCGCTCTCCCAGGCTCACGTGTGTTTTGCTCGATCGCCTCGAGCCCCGCGCGCCCCGCCGCATAGTTTCTCCACCTCTTCATCTATGCCCCGCGCCTCCGCGTTCGTTCCATCCGCTCGCTCGCCTCGCGAATCCATAGTACACCCGCCCGTTAGGAATATATGGGTGATCGGGTACCGATCGGCAGTCACGGTTGCGTGTATAACCCGCCGTACCGTACGGCGTACGTACGAGGCCCCGCCGGAGTGAGACACGGCTACGCGCCGGTTAACAGCGCGAGAGAACGACGGACGGAGAGCCGGTCCGGCGTCGGAGGAAACGGGAGAGCCTCATCGAATCGGACCGTAGCCCGAGCGAGAGGAGACGAAGAACGGCGGGAGCGAGAGAACAGGTATAACATCGGCGAATGGACTGGCGTTGGTCAGAGGAGGATGGTTGTAAAAAAGGGGTATCACGCGGAACGGCGAGCCCCTGCGGGTACCAGTGTACCAGTAACAGGGACTCCTCGGCGATGGGGGTCTTCGTCGAGGTCGCGCATTTACACAGGCGGGGTCATCCCCGAGCCTCGGTCCCCGCGGTACCGTTACCATCCGCAGCATCCAGGCGCAACACACACACATCGGGGTTCTCCGCTCGTACTCGTCGCCCGACTCTGTGTGCGTTCGCCGGGTTGCTTCTGCATGCATCGAACTGTCCCGTGGCCAGTCGATTCCCTCCTGCACGCCATCGAAAGTACACTTTTCGCCGATCGCCCCAGGACCAGTCGTACGTGTACAACGCTCCACTATCTCGCGCACACGTGCGCGACTCTCGCATGCATGCGCCATGGGAGTCTCCGCGTTCGCCGACATGGGAATGCCGGGCATTCCCATAGCTCGCACGCACGAGTCGGGGCGCAGCCGTGTGTTTGTTCGCGCATCGGACCGAACACATTTTCACGTGGGTGCACCCCGCGCGCCTCCCGCGCTACCGCCGGTCACGTACAGAGCTTCTTTCTTTATACGTTTATATTCTCTCGACGGTTTTCTCCGACACTCGTCTCGTTTCGTCGTTGTTTTTGTTGACGCTCGCAGCGCGCATCTCGCGTGTCCAGCGACGCTCGGCGGGGCAGAGCATGCATAAGTCAGACAACGCGCTCCGCGCATAACACACACACACACACACACACACACACACACACACACACACATGCGGTTTCGCTCTCGGGTTCTCTCCGCGATGGAATTTCCGTGGCAACGTTTTCTGCTCCCCGCTCATGACACCCGCGCTACTGCTCCACTCTACGCGCGGCTTCTGCGGGACATTGTTTTCCCTTTCTCCAACGGCCGCTTCCGGCTCCGTACATGTGTACACCCCGCTCGGCCGTCGCTCGTCGGCGGGCGTTGAAAAATCGGGATTTTAATTACCAGGTGGTGAAAGAGAGAATGGAACAGTTGTGGAGAAAAAAAAGTGAAAAAAAATATATACACACACACACCAACGTACTGAATAAATTTTGCGTAAAGCAAGACCGTCGAGCCGAGTATCTCCGTGAGCGCGGTGTAATTTGTATGGCGTTAAAAAAAAAATATGTACAAAAAATAAATACACGGGGCGAACGTCGGGAAACATGAAAATATTATCTACCGTACACCAGTCAACGGGGCTCGCGGAGCATAAAAGGGTCGAAAGTTATTTGACGTTTGCAAATTGTCGGTGGGGGGAGGGAGATAATCAAGTGTTGCGCGCATGGATGACACAACGTATATATGAATACAGAAATAATGACGAGTTCGGTAACGTCTTCGTCGGGGAGGCCGAGGAGATATCCTCGCCCGTACCGTTATGCAGCATTTGAACTTGGCGATAAAGGACAAGAGGGTACGAAACGAGACGTACCTACGTGTGCGAGCATATATTATATATATACATATAATATGTACGATGGTTATATAGTATATAACGTGCATGTATTTTAACGAGCGATGAATATCGATGAATGGACACCGGTGAGGTCGCGAGGTCGTTTCTTGGGTTAGTTGGGGTCCCCGGCTATATGATTCGCACGCTCCTCTCGCGCTCTCCTCATGGTGATCTCGCTGGTTCTTCCTCTCGTTCTCTCCTCGCGACGGCTGCTGTTCGCTGCTCGCGGAGTCAACGAGAATGGCGTACGGTACTTTGGAATCTTTTCGCGGCAGGCAGGCAGTCAGCCAGTCAGGCAAGCAGGACTCTCTCGCGGGGTATCGCGCCGCGGTCCCGCGCTTGACCTTTGTCTTCCCTCTCGCGGGAGATCCGACCCTCGCAGCATCCACGCCGGTCCACAGCCACAGGCGTACCATGAAAATGACTCGGGTGCCGTGTAGTACCTTAACTCTCAGTCACGAAAATTCCTCGTGTCTCTTGCTCCCTTATCTACGAGTCATCGCACACGACGGTCAACCCCCTTTCGTGCGGTTATTATTATGCGGGGATTTATGGATAATTACAACGGCGTCGGGCAACCGACTTTCGCATAAATTGTACAGTGTACTCGGATCATTTTTATTATCAACTTCGAACGCTCGAGACACAGTGCGACAAACAGTAATTTCGTAAACATTTTTTTTTATGAATCAATTTAGCCAATTAATTACCACTAAAGTCTTTGTTTAATTATTTAAAAAATTGAAAAAACCCCAAACCTCCTGATCGATTTCAATGTTCACGTGCAAAGTTGCAAGTCGAGCGCGCAGAGGTGTTGTTCGGTTCCGCTTACGAAATCATTGCGAAATTCACACAGTTAATTTTATATGCACACCTGTTATACGTGTGTGCGTTGTGAATATTTTTAATTATAATTGCTTAGTTTATTGTTATCATGTTTTCATGGACGGATTTATAGATATTTACAAAAGCAACAGGCGATGCGACTTTCGCATGAATTATTCGGAGGACGCGGATACTTTTTATCATCAACATTCGAACGTGCTACACATAATACGAAAAAAAGTAATTACATTTCAATTTTTATTGTACATTAATTCATCAATTTACACACATGGACTCTTTATTTACCTACTAAAAAAAAGAAATCCGAAACCCCTCGCTAATTTGAGTTTTCACGCGGCAAATTGCAAGTCGAGCGCGCCGAGGTGTTTCCGCTTACGAAATCCTTGCGAAATTCACACGGTTAATATTATGTGCAAACCTGTTATACGTGCGTTCGCACACACGGGATCGTATCGCGACGAGATTGTTCGCGTTTATCTCGATACCGGATACCCGCCTACGCAGGTGCCGAGACGCGGGCCTTCTCCAGTTTCCCCGCTTCTTCTCCTTTTGCCGCTGAGCTAGCTCGGCACTTTCAGCGGAACTGTTTGCGCAAGCATCGTTTCGCGAAACGGAAAGAGCCAACGCTACAGCTCCCGCGTTAGAGAGGTAGAGGGAGAACGAGCAGAACTACCGCGGGTAACAGCTTGTCGAAAAGCTGCGGAATCAGCTTTAGCGGGTAATCAGTAGACGAGATCGCGGGCCTCTAATTTAACGAGCTCACGTACGGACGGTGGTCGGCGTGTGGGCGAGGGTCAACGCACGACCGGCGATCGTGAGCGTTTAACTCAATTACAGCTCGCGTGTTTTGATATTTTAATAACACCGTGATATTATGAAAACAACGATACGAGCCCGGATCTGAAAATACAAAAGGTGCAAAACATATCGCGCCGTGCACAGTTTGTAAAAACTGCAACGCCCGGCAGAGGTGTTTCATAAAAACCAAACAATTATTGTAGAGCAAAAAAAAAAAAGCAAACATTTTCTTTTTTGTTCCATAACAAATCCTCTCGCTGCCAGGGCAGATGTGCGAAATGTAGACAGTTATAGCGGAGTGACGGGCGGGTGAGGAAGAATTTATGTACGATTACCGGCAAGCCTCAGCATGCAGAGAAAGACTTTATCACGCACTCAAGCTGTTTGTCCATAGGCGAGGAATAAATTTATCGTGGCAGGGTCGCACTACCCGAGACTCGCTTCCTCGTCCTCGGTTTTCAAGGGAGAATTTTCTCTTCTTATCCTTCTTCTTCTTCTTCCTCGACGTTCTCCGACCTTTCCTTCGTACGTTTTCTCTCGCATACCCCCGAGAGACTCCCCGGCTATGCGAGAGACCGAATGCACGGCTCGTCGCTCTGTCCGTATACACGGGCCGCATGCATGCATGGATTCATGCATTCATATGTGCCCCCCCCCCCCACCCTTCTCCCGCAAGAATTACGATTACCCTCTCACGACTTGCGCGCGAAACTTCTCTTTCTCCTCGCACCCTTTCACTCCCACGCTCGTGAATTACCGTCCTGTCTCGGTCTCCCGGTGAGATGGCCCTCCGGGCTTTACGAGGATTGTAATGCAGTAACGGTATTATTTTCCGCCTCATCGGGGAACGAAGCGCGGTGAGCGAGCGGAATTGCAACGCGTGCGCACCTCGGGTGACCGTCTTTACCGGTGCGAGATGGCCACGACGAGCCGAGACTCTCGGGATAGACGACCGACACTTCGCCGTTCCCGAGAGTGCATGCTCGGATGTGATCTCGCTGTGCCGCGTGACAAGGAGCCGGCTCGCGGTCGCGGCGCGAGATTGCCGAGATTCGATAATCCGTTTTCATCGACGTTACGCGAAATCGCTCCGAACGAGAGGCGAACGGGGTCAAGATGAAATTCAAAGTTGAGGACTCCGAGGCCTTGAGATACAATGTGTCGTGGGAAAATACCACTATCCACCTCGGAATACCAGGAATTTGAGATGATTCTGGTGGATTCTGGTGGAATCAATTATTTTTTACCTTAAATATGGAAAGTGGAATCAATTATTTTGAACCTTAAATGCGGAAAGTGGAATCAATGATTTTGGACCTTAAATACGAAAAGTCGAATGAATGATTTTGAACCTAAAATACGATAAGTCGAATCAATAATTTTGGACTTTAAATATGAAAAGTCGAATCAATGATTTTGGACCTTAAACACAAAAAGTCAAATCCATGATTTTGGACCTTAAATGCGAAAAGTCGAATCAATGATTTTCGACTTTAAATACGAAAAGTCGAATCAATGATTTTGGACCTTAAATACAAACAGTCGAATCAATGATTTTGGGCCTTAAATGCGGAAAGACGAATAAATTATTCTGAGCCTTAAATACGAACAATCGACGCAATGATTCTGGATCTCAACTACGAAAAGTCAGATTAATTATTTTGGACCTTAAATACGAAAAGTCGACTTTTTTTCTTCCCCAGTCACGAAGGTTAAATAGGTTATCGATGTGACACCGTGACCATTTTGCTTCCGTGCCTATCGGAGAGAGAACGGAGCTCGCGCTGCCGGACTCAATCGTCCGATATTCCTCCGAACGACCCAGCCGCCATAGTAGCGTCTGGACAAGAGCTGCGGAGTTGCAAGTAGATAGCGTAACGACGCAGGACATTCGCGAACCGATACTGCAGCCTCGATTTTGTCGGTCGGGTGCCATTGTCACGGATCCATTGGTTTCCATCCGACAATGGGCCCGCATGTCAAACGACCTATTTTACGGACGCTCCGGGGACATGCCTCTGCTTTTATACACTGTATATATATATATACATCTCGCTCAGCAACCCCTTTCACCCAACGCGAACTCCGTCTCAGCGTCGACCACCCTCGCGAGAAACGGTCCGCGGGAATCCCGCGGGACGTTCTCGTGGCACGACCCGCAATTTTTCAAGCCTTTATCGTTCGCTAACCGGAATCCGGCGAGAGCCGCGAGTCTCCCCCTTCTTTATACCTCTTTTCTCTCCCTCTTTCTCCCTGCGCCTCCGTTTCTTTTCCTTCCCCTTTACCGTCCCGTTCACCTCCGCTCCTCCGCGTCCCGCAGAGTCGTCCCTTTTCCCAAACGAGTGCCGCGACGGGCGGAGGGTGGGCCGGTGCGCGAAAGAAAAGGGGAATAAATTTGGCGAAAAAACCAGCGGCGGTAACGATTGTCGGGGCCGAACTGAATCTTCCCATTCATTGGTTCGCCCTGTACGGAGCTCTTCTTCGCTAATTACGCTCGGGGGATGCAACCAACGGCGAGACTGCATGGACATAGATTAAATACGTCTGGTCAGCGAAGTGGGGTTGTGTGAGAGATCGACTCCCAAAGTTTTTACCCGCTCCGCGACTGCGAACCTCGAGGATTTTTTCGCCAAAGTTTTCATTGTCCCGCTCCACAATGCCGAGCTCCGCTCCATCGTTTCCCCCCCGGATTCGCCACTTTTTGTTGCCGATATGAAGGAGAGGCGATTTAATTTCGGCGATGCAACGGAGTCGCACGGAAGCGTTTCCCGCGGTTTTTCCATCGCGGCGATCGACGCGACTCCGTGTTGCGAGCGAGCCATGCGCTTCGGTGGTATCGCTCGGTGACTCTGTAATCGATGTAACACTCCTGACCCGCTGCTCGACCGCTCCAACGCCGCCCGCACTCTTTCCCTCTCGTCCTCTCCCTGCTTCGGCTCGCTTCCCTCTCTCTATCGCGCCGAAGTACTTGCCGCACCGTAATAACAGTGGTTAGTCCGGCGAGTCAGGAAGTTTTTATAAACACGCACCGGAACCTTTATTTAGATCGGCGGCCGGCGGGAAAAGCGGGCAATGAGATCGGGTTAAAGTGCGAACGAGAGGAAGCCGACGATAGGGGAGAGCGGGGCAAAATGGCACAGAGGGGCAAAACGGTACAGTGAGGGCTAAGCTCAATTTTCCAATAATTTTTTGAAGTCCCATTTTGTCCCAACGATACATCCGGATTTTCAAACCCGTATTGCCCCATGTACCAATTTCGTCACCATCCAAAAGTTATTGGAAAATTGCTTTTTGTCTCGTAATCCCGTTTTGCCCCACTGTGCCATTTTGCCCCGTTCTCCCCTAGGGTGAATTAAAATGGAAAAAAAGTATTTCGAACAGTTCGCCGCGTAGCATTTAAATTTTCTTTTTTTATCCGAGGGATGGACAGAGATAGCGAAATTGGTCTCAGCGGAGCGGGAGAGTCCGACATGGAACGTGTTTCACTTCACCTTAACCAAGTGAAGATGAACTCCGGCCCGATAATCGAAGTATATATATGTAAAATTAATGGCGAGTTTGTGACTCATTGAAAAGGGTCTCCAGTGGTCGTGCGACATAGGTTTTCATTCAGGAGCCTCGGAGTAGAACTTGACACGGTGAGGCTTCGTTCGATAGCTGGGAAATTGAATCCCAAATGGATATGTCGCATTTATATATATACATTGAGGTTCGCGTTTCATCGTATGATTAAATGTGGGTCAAAGCGAGTATTCTGCTAATTGTAATCGATTTAACGAGATGTCATTGTTCTCGCGAGCGATCACCGAGGCGTCGGATTTCCATTCGGCTTACTATTGCACAACGAAAATAGTTCATTGCATAATGAAACATAGTAACATTTCTGGGTTTCGATAATTGGGCAGATGGCCGAAGGAACTTTATTTACGGGCCGATAATTTATTATCGTTCTTTCCGGAGCAATTATTCATAGTATCCGCAAATAAAATAAAATACAAAATTCCGGTACGAGCGACTGGTCAAAGTATCCTCTTCGCTGTCCGCGGGAATGTCGCGATTCCGTCGAGCGCGAGGAAATCGATAGGGCGGAAGTCGAAGGACGCTAGGTGCACAGACTCCGGTAGTCGCGGCCAATTATGGCCCCGGCATTGTCACCGCCGTCGGTGTGGGCGAGCGCGATTCGACAATTCCGCTCTTCGCCATCCCCGCGGCCTGTTCTCCAGATCCTGAAAGTGTATTACCCTGTTATCCGACGGAGGGACGAGCCGGAGGCGAACCAAATGTTCGGGCAAACCGAGGATAATTTTCCGAAAGCCCCGTCGGCGAGAGTTGCGACCGACAGGCAAATGCACGTATGGCTGATGCTTCTGTCGTGCGAAACGCCATTCGCGTACTTGCACATATCCACTTTCGGGCGCAGTGTTATTTCAACGCCAGCGATGGCACACTGAGCGGAGGCAGACCGAACCTTGAGACAACTCTGCGGCAATCGGCACATGTGTTTCTTCGCCCAACGTATTCAAAGCAAATTCACCATGCTATGCGACCCAATCAATGCCGAGCTTACGACGACTACGCCAATGTTGCCTACAGTCAGGGCAATCGTGCCGGATATCGTATGTGCGAAGTCTTACGAAGTCCTCGAATCCTCTGCACACGATTGCATTGTCATGTATACGTGAACTGGATGCCCGAAGCCTCGTTAAAGCTGAATTGTGCTCGCATTTCTTGCGGCCCTTGAGCACCGTTCTCCTGGAGAACGGGACCACCGGTGTGTCTCTCCCCTCCTCCGTCTCCTTCTCTCGTCGGACGAGGGAGAGAGACGGTGCCCGAGCGGCAATTTTGCACGAGCTTGAAATAAGAGAGTGACGCTTAAGGGAGAGTCGAATAATGGAACGGTCTCGTATATGGCTTTCTGAGTCGGCTTCTCTCGGGGCTCGGGGTGATTCGTTGCCGCAGCTCGATGCGCAACAACGGCGACGAGGAACGAGACTGCGAATTTCCGCCACGTGTAATTGGCAGTCGCCGAATATAATCCACCAATCGCGAAATGACGGATCGCCCGATGCTCGGATAACAAACGGCGAAGGTCCCCGCGGGGATTTCCTTTTACGGTAGCGCGTGCGCATCGATCGCGCGCGTTGGGTCCCAGATGGGATTTTAAGCATTGGCATGGCGGCGAGACCGCACCAATTACCGATGGTTCTACATCCGCCCGGCGCTCAAGCCGGTATGCGACCGACATCGGTGTTGAGTCGGAACGTCATATCGGCTCGGAGAGAAATCGCGGTCGCTGCGTCTGTACCGGGCACGGTATTAGAGAAAACGTCAAATGCGGTTTAATAATCTTGGTTTTCGACTGGATGTCATAAAGGAAAACGTTACTTCTTGCTTAAAAATCTCAGTTTTCAATCGAAAGTGACATGATACAGAAAAACGTCACTTCCGATTTGAAATTCTAATTTTTCGACCAGAAGTGACGTCACATCGATTTTGAAACCGATGGTGACGTCACATGTAAAAAATGCATGTGGAAATAAGTGAGTTTCTTCCTTTTTTTACGGTTTATGCATGCAATGAGACGCTCGATCTCGTCTTAATGGAGCAATGAAATTGGTATGAAAGTATCGTCAATATTAGTTCTTTGCCTGGTCTCGGCGCGCAGAAGCCTGGCGAGCTCGTACTGCTTGGTCGCCACCTGCCGCACTGCGATGTGTAGTCTCTGACCGTCTATAAAAAAAAAACAACAAGACAAAAAAAATTACCACGATATATCCCGGCGCTCCGGAGGCCCCCCCGAGTGAGTTATTAAGATCTTAATCTCGTCATTCCATCGTTGATGAGCAAGCCGCGAGGACGAGTTCGCCACTCGATCTCGTTCGATCTCGTCATGGAGGGTATCGTCGTTATCCAGCGGCGTGCACCCGCTCTGCTCGGGTTCTCGTCGTGATGGCCGCACGATGACTCGCCGCGGTTCGGTCGTTATAATTGCGACTCTCTCTCCGATCTCTCGATATACTTTCGTGTTCTATATTTTTCTTTTCTTTTTTCTCAATAGCGTACACAGATCACGACGCATACATCTCGATTCTACCTCGCAGTTCTCTCCGTACTCTTCTTGCATTTGCTACGAATATCTCGTCTGTTAGGATCGAATGACGGCCATTAACAATTCTTCTTTTTTTCTGTGTTTCAGGTAAGCACTTTGAACAGCTTCATTTCCTTGTGTTATGTATCGATCGTGCGGTCGCTGTTGGATGTTCATTGATCCGTGAGTAAGAATGTATTGCAGTATCGTTAAAAGAAGGAACCCCAATTCAGCACATACATAACGCGGAAATAAATATTCGTCCGCGTTTGTAATTTTTTCCCGCTCAGAAAACTGGATCACAGATATGTTTATACATTCTCGATATCCTCTCGGTCACACGACCCGGGTAACTCGAAACAACGGATGATCGACGAAAGCTACCTTTTAAAATTACTTTTCCTCGATTAGATTAGTTAGCGAGGTTTAAACTCATCGAGCCGACTCGTTTTCGGTGCGCGTAAAAGTAGAGCGATGAGTTGAGCCGCTGGTTCTCCGGTCGGTTAGCACTCATGTATTAGCGTGTTGAACAAACCGCTCATGGATCAATAGTTTGCACCGCGTTGTATAATTTTCACCGCGACGAACGGGTCTGTTCAATGAAAGCGTAAAAGTCGACCGACCGAATTCTTCTCGGATATCGTTTTTCACGAATCCAATAATTCCATCCATCAACCCGAACCAAAGTAGCGTTATCGAGTAAACACGAGATCCAAAACGAACGTACAGTCCGGATATGATCGGATCAAACGGTACGAATCTTTTGCACATGGTACGCGGACCGGACGATGCGATAAAGCAAACGGAGCGGCTAAACTCGTCGGTGACACACCGGTGAAACCCATCGCGATAGTCGTACAGGCAGTACATTTCCGCGGAGTCGTCGCGAGACGTTGTAAAATGATCCTTCAATGAATCCCGATAGCATTTTTGCCCGAGGGAAACGAGAGAAGCCGTGTGGCGGAGTTAACGACGCTCCTTGCTCGCTCGGCAATTGTCGCTGTATTACGGCACTGGCGTAAAACCGGAATTGCGTCTTTGCCAAGATAATCGTCCAGTGACGTACGTACACGTTATATACATCGTCAAGTTGGATGCGTATAAATACTGCGGTAGCGCAACAGCGCCTTTCCGCATAAACCCTCGGAGTCTCCCTATCATTCAAGATAGACGCTGAGAGCAATCGAGAGCGTTAACGACCTCCTCTCCCGTGTAAAGAGATGGCCCGGAGTTCACCGCGATCGAGAGCCTCCGGTAGTTTGCACGAACGAATCTCCACCACGCGAATGAGAGACGCACGGGACAGATACAGCTGGGGCTCTTCCTCTCGAGGATTCCTTCATCTCTAGGCACAATGCCTATCGGCGTAATTCTCGTTTTATCATCGCGGGACGTGTACCATCAACTTCAGGGTTGGACAACGCAGAGCCTGAAACGGGGTTGCGAGGCGAGGGGTGCCAATGTTTCACGCACTGCTATCTTTACGGGGCTCTTGCTCCACGAGAACTTTATGTTATTTTGTAATTGCTTTGATGACATGACTTTCCTACCACCGGCTATCTCTGCCTTTGCTCAGTTGAGGGTGGCTTTATTTTTTATTTTCTTTTCTTCATTCGTTGCATCGGACTAAATCTCTATCTTCTTTTCCCCTCGACAATTTTCCTTGCTTTTTCTCTGGTCACCCGACCGGCTCTTTCTTGGCTCGTTCTTCCGCTGACCTTTTTTCCTACCGACCGATTGGTTTATTCATTCAGGAGTTCTCTTATAGATCTCCACGACTGTACTACGTCTTCGATCCTCCGCCACGGGCGAACGACCCAAAGCCCTGCTTCGCCGACGTCTTCTCTCTGCCTATCTGTCTGCTCCTCTCTCTTTTCTTTACTCTCTCTCTGCCGGGTGATTCTTTTCCTCGCTCCGTCCCGCACTCTCTCGATCGCCTCGGTCTCTTTCCATTGGAAGATCCAGGTATTCCTTTGTCCCATTTTCCCGAGGCGAAGCAGGTTTCGTATATCCCTGTGAATTCAGCTTCTCCTCTTTTGTTTGGTTTCATCCTCCCTTTATTTTTCTCACTTTACGTGAACTTTGACGGTTCCGGTTCGACGAACAACCTCAATTTTAATTAGAATCTCATTTGTCCGCCTTCCCTCTCAGTTTCTCGAATACCCGGGATCGCCCACGTGCAATCTGGAACATCGACGAGTCGTTAACCGTGGCTCCCTCGAGGAAAAGGCTCAAACCTCCCTCCCTAATCGCTATCATTTTTATTCGCTGTCTATCCCGAGCGCATTGATTTTTTTCACCGGAAATGTCGGTTTTCTTCTTCGCGTTGTTTCTTCCTTTTTTTTCTTTTTCTTCGTATATTCTTTCTTCCATTTCTCTTTCCCGCTGAGCTTCTTCGTGATTTATGTCCGACAAATGTGTGAAGAGACCTCCGCACTTCCGCGGTGTGCTTCGGTAGCGGGATAAGCTACAGGAATGGGGGAAATTTATAGAAACGCCAGTGAAGTCCGATGATAACGGAAGTTCGAACTGTCCCGGGGCCAATACACGCCACGGGGACGCGGTTGCTTCGCAGCGGAGTTGAGTAACTTCAAATAGGAGGAAACTTCGGCGGATCCAGCTTTCCTGCGGTTGAATCATCGTGGACAAGAGGACCCGCGGTGACGCTAGTGGGGGACGGTGCAATAATTTCAGAAATATTATGGCCACGACGAATTCTTTCGACGATAGACAACATCCTCTGTGCGGTAGCTCGAACGTTCAACCAGGCACGTGAGATAACTCACTGGCAAGCATCGGCTTGGTAATCAAGAATGGTCGCACTCCGAAAAATAATTTATTTGACCGGCGTCCCGCAAACAATTATTTACTCGAATAATTCAAATATTTATTTGAATTATATACATATTTATTTGTGGGTCATTATTTAAGTAAATAATTTTTCTGGGTGCGATAGCTCCCCTCATTTTTGACACCCGAGTGCATAACATCCATTCGGTAGTTGTTGGGCCACACATTGATTTTCCCGCAATGACACAAGGCCCCAAAGAAATCACCAAACCATCTGCGGTCTTCCGTCATAAGTTCCTTGATCTCGTTTTACTCGTTCGTTGTCCAAGCGTCGATGACTCCGTCTTCTCACAGTCACGAACCTTCTCATTGTTGTTACTTGGCGATACCGCGAGATTCATCGGAGCAACCGCGTTAGTCTCGGCTTCTAAGCCCGTACGAAATCTTTGACGAAAGTCCAGCCTCTTTTTCCCCAGACAGCGAAATTTTTCGGGCTTTCGTGACGGTGGTCGCTCTCGGTGAGTGAAAAAGAACCAGCGAGGCGCGGCTTCTTCTCGCAGCCATGGGGATTACCTTCGGGCCAGTCCAGGGTGTCGAAGCTAAGCTCCCATTCCGAGCTATGATACAGGATTGCCTCGCACGCTTGAAATATCGCGGAGAAGCCCACAGTCCGCTGCCAAATTCTTACCCCTCGCTCACCGTCTTATTCTCCGTTTCATTCGAAGCCTCGGCGAAGCAAACTGCCAAAGCATCCGGCTGTGCTCTCCGCACAGTGTCGAAGAAAAAGGAAAAAAGTTTCCGAATCTCTTCTCCGAAACGTCTGCCAGGGTTTCGGTCTCCGAGACCACTGGGATTATTCGTGCCCCGATGTTTTCCGATCCGATCTCCGTGCCTCTACCAGCGGACATCGCTGTCCGTAAACATCGTGCAGTATTCAACGAGCTGTTTCATCTTGCATGCCCTGCACGAGACTTCCAGGCAGTTTCGACGTCGATCGCGGAGTGTCGCTGGCAAACGGAGACCTCCGTTAATAATCGACGAGTTAAATGAATGATAGACGACGTCTGCCTTTGATTCAACCAACACCGAACCTCCGCGCTTCGTGAATCGACTGTCGGATGATCTGGACGTATGAATCATTTAAGACATGACTACCTAATTGATCGGGCTGCATTAATGACTCATGAATACGTACTGTCGTCCGCAGGAAGGTCGGTCGTTGTATCGTGAATATTAAAGCAGCCACCCGGTGGGTGCGGAAACTCAGACGACTATCCGATTTCGGTCGACGCACGCGTGACACCGAACACATCGGCCCCTCGGCTCCCTTCCTCCTCTATGGAGACCTTGTTTCCCTCCCGAGGGGACACCTCGGGCATCGCAGTTTCCGGGAAAACGACATTAGCGCTTAGCGTCAATTTTCGAGACTCCGCACAACGCGTCCCGTGTGTGACTCGACTTGTCGACGCGAACGTTAACATTCGTTTATTTTACTGGTTGAGCATTGGGTTTACCTTATCACTAGAATCGTACTAAATTTTAATTTCGCGACGTTCTTGCATACTTTGTAAATAAAAAAAGTATCTGTTTGAAAAAAATCTGCATGTCGATGGATATTATCGGTGTGCGCTGCGATCACGAATCGGTTGCAGTTTATAACTGCATATGTCAAATTACATACTGTTCATATATAAAAAAGAAAAAAAAATTGATCGACGGAATTCTCAGTTTTTATCCCCGGATTTCTCAGTATATTAATTGAATTCCATTTTATCCGTGTTAAAATTTGATAATTAAATTTGTACAAGTAGTCAGACACGGCATTTTTCCAAAATGCCAACGTGCATTTTGGAAAAAATGACCATACATGGGTTGGGTAAAAGTTACTACAACCATGTGAAAATGTCACATATCGCTAGTTCTGGCGCTGGTCTACCATATTGCCCGGTAGAAATGTACCATATGAGTGGGTAGTTTTTCCGAGATCCTTCTGTCAGCGATAGAAGGATTCGAGCGAGTCACTGACAAAGGGTCAATCCCGATTCATGAGAATTTTCCTTTATCGGATGACATCGAAACTTCGTCGAGTTCAAAAACTCTCGACGACTAGCGAGCACTTCCGATGAATCGACGATCCTCATAATGTTCCTCAACAAGTGTTCCCGACAGTGCCAATCGTCAGAAGAGCTCTCGACATCGACGAGGCGACGGGTTTTTCGAGGTGGCGCGAACCCGAGGAAGACCGGTCGTCGAGAGGGCCTCAAACTCTTTAGACACAGTGTCGATCTCTTTCTAGTCTGGCGCGCTGACGGTATCTGATTCAATTAAAATCCGGGTGGCTGTGTCAGCGGAAGAGCGACGGAGAGGGGGGGGGGGAGAAAGAACGGCGGGCGGCCGAGAGAGTATCATATCGATCCGGGCGATCGAGGAGAAGAGTTCGATCACCGCGAGGCGCAATCGGCCCGGGCTCGGCGCATGGAGAGAATCGAGCGGAGGTCCTCGAAGCCGATACGAGATTTTTCGAGAGCACACGCGAACTCCTTGGGCCACGATTCCCCATGGTAATTAATCTTTGCTCGTCGTCGAGAAGCTCCTCGCTTAGATACATTCGATTTCACAATACCGTGCACACTCACACTCGGACGAGACCCCTCGAGACGCGGCATTGGCTTCGAATTAAAAAATAGAAAATTATAAATAAACGGAGAGAGGGAGAGTGATAAAGATTAAATCGCAGCGTCATCCTTATTATTTTTATCGTCGAGCGCGATCGTCTTTTTTCCTTTCTCTACACGGATCGCTTCCGATCTTCATGATTTTACTCTCCGCTTCGTCTTGAGTCTCCTGCAACGATTCTGGCGGAGGGACGATAAATCGAATATACACATGCATTGCGTCCGTGTGTGTGTGTGTGTATGTGTGTATATATATAGGTCGTAAGAAACAGCTATAAAACAGTTGACCACATTCGAAGCTCCTTCCTTGGCAGCGATGCAACGAGGACGGGAAATTCGAATAAATCATAAACGGTAGACCGCACCCGAGACCAGATGGAGTTGCGATTCGGAGGGAGGTAGCGTAGGAGATAGCTTTGATGCAGTATGCAGTGGACTCTCGCGGAATTTGCATGGGAAGGAGACACCGCGGATTTGAAGATATAAGAGACATGAAAATGAAAGAGGGACGAGAGGAAAGCGTTATCGGAAGAGAAATATAAGCGATGGCTGGGGCGTTTCCGAGCGTCGTGTACGAACGGGGAAAGATCCTGGCATCTAGGGAAAACTTCACTGCTACGAACGCTTACCGATACTTCCGCGGTTTTACGAACGCCGCGTTGGTATTCCGCCGCGGCTGAAAAAAACGGCGACGCCGTATCGGAAATACATCAACTCCAGTGTGAAAATCTAATTTTTTCACCGGAAGTGAAGTTTTACCTTGTGGCGTCACTTCCGGTCAAACACCGAGATTTTTGCCGGAAGTGACTGGAGTTGCCCGAAGGTCTAGTAATTTTTTTATCGATCAGTAAAAAACATCTCTCGATGTGTGCCACATGGCGAATCGATTCACCGACCAGTAAGTAAAGAAAAAATTCGAGATACCGATTTGCACTTTGTTTTCATGGCCAGAGCCTCTTTTTTTTCTTCTCCACAATTCAGCATGATCCACAAAATAGTACCAGCCTCGAAAACAAAGTATCGGGTGGTCTTTAATTCAAATACCGGTGTCTTGTTGACGAAAAAATATTATGACGCGACGTAGCTCCGGACATTTATTGTACGATTTTCGATAAAAGTCAGTAGACAGCCAGCAATCGACGTAACGTAGCTCCGGCGCCGTGAAGCAAACCTGGAACACCAACCATTACTAACGCCCAAAAGTACAGTTAACGTTCACTCATATTGAACAAAGATTATTAGAACATAATCTTATTAGGTATGAAGACATTCAAATATACCACTAAAGGAAAAATAGTAAGTCTCGTCGCTAATAACCATAGCAGTTGATGTGACGTTAAATAAAAATAAAAATAAAATTAGAAAATGAAACGACGAAAATGCCTCACGCATGGCAACCCTATATGTATTTCTCTGTGCGGTAATGAGGAAAGATAAAGCGCGAGGCGAAGTTATCCATTCGCGTCCATTACCGGTTTATCTGTGCCTAATTCCTGTACACATAGCTGGAACGAAAAGGAATATAGTTTTGCTCGCACGTATTCCCGCGGCGATCCCGTTGACGATGTGCAGACGTTGAAATAAATCCCTGGATTAGGTCCCGCGAGCCGCGCGCTCTTGAAAGCGCCGGCTTTCACGGGGTTCTCAAACTTTCGAACTGCAGCATTTTTTTAAGCCCTTTTTTCATTTATTTTTTTTTCATTCGCGGTTGTCGACTCGTAGCGAATCGGGGACCTCTGCAGAGCGCACGCAGCCCGTCGAACCTTTTGTCCGTGTATGTCGTATATTGTGATTGAACACTTGTGTACAGCAAGTCGGTGTGCGAGGGTTGACGCTTTACGCGCACCCAGCCCCATTCGTTCGCCATTTACGCCTTTGTGCCTTTGTACAGAAAGTCGTATCGTTTACATTGCCCCCTCTCGGCTCTCGTGTTACATCACACAACGCCTAACCCGCCACTGTGCATGAACGTCACACCGGACCGAGCATTTCTGTTTATTTTCAAGGAAAATCGTCACATGCCTACAATGTGGCGTTTACTAGACACGATTTATTTCATGTAGACATTCAATAACAAAAGGGTTTAATTTTTTTTTAATATATATATATATATATACATTTATATGATATGAAAATATTTATTTATGAATTCTTTTATCATCTTCAAACACATATATACTTTGTTGCTTCCACATTGAGGAAACTATGTTGAGAAAAGGTGTGGTAGCTCTAACTTGTGTAAATGTTGAGCTATCGTCCTAAAACTGCATACAAGTATAACACTGTTGACCTTTGGTATTGAATTTGTCCAAAATCTATACAAGCGGTGAGGTGTTATGGAAGTTTTATATTTTTGAAAGATTACTATACAACCGTATAACTCGAGTAAACATGGAGACTGACAATTGATATCTAATAGTTAAGAGTAAAATCAGTTATAGTTTTATAATCAGCGGCGAAGAACAGATTTAACACATGCCCCAAAATGCCCCAAATCTGAAAATTTGAGTTTGCGATTTCCTGCAATATTTTTTACTGCCTCCGTATGGCTGGTATATATTAGTTTTTAAATTGCGTTTACGAGGCAAAATAAGATGCTTGATACGATGAGCCACTCTGGGATGATAACTTGGATGAAACAGCAAACTTTTTATTCTGCGACTCGCTTGCACTGTGTAGCTACAGTATTTATATTATAAACTTTGAGCTCTCTCCTGCCCATAGGACACGTCGCCCGCTTTAGACCTCTTCGCGGAGTAACTTGCCGGTGAACGTTTTTCCTGACCGCGGAGTCCTCTTCTCTCTTCCTCTCTCCTGCATCGTCGCTTTTTCGTTCGCGATCTCGGCGGGCGCGCGCAAGACCCCGCTCGTGGCAGGTAATTTGCTTCTTATCGGGAGTCTACGATCGGCGAAGAAGTTTTCGTCGACGCCAGCTCGTGTTCATGAATTTTATTAAGATGCCGGATAAAAGCCGTCGTATCGTTTGCCACGAAAGCGTGTACGTGCGTACACATACATGCAACGTATAAAATATCTACGTATGTATATCCGCGTACATACATCCTTTTTTTACGCTGCCGAGTGTATCTGCATAAAAAAAACTTCGGGTTCCGACAGCGCTGACTCGTCCTTCCACCTACCTCAACTCGTCCCGTCTCGCTGACGCTTCACACGTCAACCGCGCCGGTATCTATTTTCTTTCGAATTTATTTATAAACATTTTTCCACCTCTTTTTCGATATATTTTTTTTCACCATCGTGATTCACCCACGTTTTCGCGTCGCCGGCGAGAGGATTATCATTTTCACACTCGTTTTCAATGCCGCGATGAACAAACTACGATTTTTTTGAAAATAATATTTGGTATACCTCCGGATGAGCCATTCAATCACCGGACCGCGAGAATCCTCTCGTCGATGCCGCGATTCACCGCTAATCTGCCGTTAACGATGTCGTTGCATTCTCTCAAATGTCGTGCATGTCCTATAAAAAAAAATGAAAAACGAAAAATAAATTGAGGTATTGCTTTTTTTGCATAAACAAAACGATCGCAATGAGAGTCGGGACGATTCGCGTGCGATACAGCCCCGCGGTGAGATGTTTTAGTTGGATGCACGAAATGGGCGTTGATATAACAACACACCGAGCGCACGGTAACGTCGGAGATTTATAACCGGTTAACCGGCCAGTAAAGCCTTCCTGGAGGAATGAATAACGACGCATTTGGTGGGACGGCGCAGCGGCCGATCTCGGTGCCGATAATCGGTAGCCGAACTGCGCCGCACGTACGATTTTCGTCGTTCCGTCGCGCATCTCCGCGCGTCCGTGGAATGCAAAAGAGCTGGAGGCAGATGATTCTTCCGGTCGTGGCACTCCGAATGCCATCGTAATTTTTACCCGGTAACAATGACTCCCGAGGAACCAAGAATCACGGCGAAAGAAAAGAAAAGTCAAGCAATCGTGGGTGAGATCGCACCGGAAGGTGTGAGCGGGGTGGTGTCCGAAGGCGTGAAGAAAGTTGTAGGCAGGTGTTGCCCTTGGAATACCAAATTGAGGACCGAAAGACAGTCGAAGCCGAGGTGGCGACCGATCGCTCGATCAGTTCGATCTTGACAAGAATCCCAACGGGACCGAGGAACTCCACGGTCGAACGAATGTGTTCTCTGCGTCCTCGACAATGCCACAAAAACGTTATCTTGACTTAACCAACGGCCGGAACAAAACGTGAAATGAGTTTCTCGTAGGCCGAAGTCCCCGAAGAATGTTTCGCTGGTCCCCGGGTCAATGAAGACCGAGCATTATCGGGAAAACAATGGAAGACGAGGGCGGCGATGATAAAGGGAGTGCAGGTCGGAAAGTAAAAGACAAAAAAAAAATAAAAGTAAAAAAAGTAAAGTAAAGAGCTTCGGCAGTGGCAGATCGACGAACAGAGAGCGCGAGAGAGCCGCACGAGGGCAGGAGAGTAGGTCAGTCCAGAAGTCGGGGATGTGCGCTCTGACGAGTGTATTTTTTTCTGTGAAAAGCGCGAGCGCGCGCGGTAGGGTAAAGATAAAAAGAGATCCACAACGGCCGAGTCTCTTTCGTTGCCGCGTTCGTTCGTTTTTCTCTGGGTAGCCGGGCAAATAGAGAATAGTCGGAGTCCGTTGTACAAAGGCGGGTCGGTTGAGCTCACGTGAGCCGTGGATGCCGGACGAGGGAGTGTACAGGCTCGAGGTACGCGGAAGGCGAACAAGCCGAGAAACCAAGGGAGAGACAGATCGCACACAGGTTGGACCGAGCGAGGGGTGGCCCGGGAGACAATTTTCCTGACGTTGAGCGTGAAAAGGCCCGGTAAATACTGGCGATTGTTCGCTCGTCAAACCGCATGAATAAATAATAATGCGCCCCCCGGGGACGTGGCACGGAGCGTCGAATGCCTCTCTGTCTCTCCTCATCACTTCGCTGAGTTCGGTCGCGGTACCCGCATGCCTCGGCTTACGGCCGAACCCATCCGCGAGGGCAAACCTACATATTTGAAACCGGTACAGTGTAGTGGCGTACAATGATGTGCCCCGTACATCGCCGCTATCCTGCGCGGCTCGCGCTTCTCTTTCCCCACTTAAATTCAACCACGAGGAAACGAAAATATAAATATTTCCATTGAGCATCGCTCCGGAGCCTTTTAAAGCGATCCTTCGGCTACGCACACCATTCAAGCGTGATTTGCCCCCCGATTCTTCGTTCTCCGTTTCTTTGTACCATCGACGCTGAAACCCCATTCTATGAATGGGGAAGGACTCGGGACAGCGAGGACCATCTAGAGGTACGTCTGCATGCGGCGATGCTCGAGGTACTCATGCGCGGTTGCAGAGTTATTCGTGATCACGACGGAATATGCCATAGCCAGTGAGAAACCGAAGGTACGATCGACCACGAAATGCCGTTAGCCGTTGTACCTGGTACCGGATACAACGATGGTGTATCCTCAGTTTCGTGCGTATAATATCAGCCATAACGAATATGGGAACGTGCAGTGAGTATAATCAGAATGGACCACGTACCACCGGCGGGATGGACTCTCACGTACCGTAAGGGGTTGTGCGCCGCTCCCAAAAATGAGGTTGGGAAAGCAGGGAGTCGGACCGCTCCACTCCCGACGGTCGAACAACTCGGCTCTAACCATACATTCGCGCAAACATCGTTATCGGTATGGAGTCCAGCATTTGCAAAACGATCCTACCTCATTTGGTCGAGGCGCGTATACATGATTTAGCACACCCGAGTAGCTTTTCGGCGTCGGGCGATCTATGTATATTTATAGTGTACCCGGCGTGTTTCAGGAACGTATGCGACCTACGGTGTGCATGTAGGAATATGTATAGAAACCCGGGGATATCAACATGCCTGAAACTACTCGGCTGGGTGACTGTAGTGACACAGAGAGAGATCCGATATTCAGCAGGTGCTTCGTAGCTATTCGAATTCTACGAACGACACGTGCATGCGCACACCGATCGAACCGACCCTGCACACGCACGAAGCTCCCGATGCGACGGCTGCGAATTACAACGCGAGGGATAGAGAACGATCCGGAAGCGGGGCTGAGAGTACGTGAGCATAATTACCGGCGGGAGAGCTGATCACGGGAGAGCGTTCCCGGCCTTCGTTTCATCGATGCGAGGAAATGTACACGATGCGTATCACCCATAAGTCCGTGATGAAACCGGCGAACAGCCAGAGTACACGGTGACGGATTCGTGTGCCGACGATAAATTGCGATTTGTGAGGTACAGAGATCTCCGGAGTGGAACGGAGGCCCATTCATCCGTCACCTGTCTCGTCGTCCCGTGTCGAGGCTGTTCGACGGCTCGTTACGATTGTTTCGGCGCTACACATCGTCCTCAAGGTAAACTTCGCGCAGCTCATATCAGTCAGGCATAACATGGAGTGTGGCCTATCGTACCAAATTCATGTGTGTGGACCCGAGATGTAAAAGGTCGAATCTTTTCACATTGGTGGTGAACTGCTGTTCGTAAATGCCTAGGTTTCCTGGATATTAGTATTGAAGACGTCAGTATCGGAGGATATCAGGAAATCCAACAAGACGTCCAGTCTTGCCGGATGTCTTGCTCGATGTCTTCAATCCCGTTAAGACAAAGCAACAACAACGACCAACAAAGCAAGATAGAAAAGCCAGAATAACCTGGCATTTGTGGACAGCAGCGTATCCCGCGTACAGCAGATGAGTAGTTCGTCACGATAAATGTGCGAATCGACGCAGGAGAGAAGGAGTTCGCATGGAAAAGGTAGATACTGGAAAACGAGGGATAATCGATGGAAACAGGGATAGATAGCGGAAAGGACTCGATAGCCATAGTAAAAAGAAAGAAGCGGCAGTGACAACGTGTCAGGCACAATAAACGCCGTCCTGACTGGAGAGAGAGTAGCAGTTTCACCTATTTCATTCGACGTAACTCAGCGCCCTCGTTTAATGTACTTCCTGAGTGTGTGCCAGTGAGGGCGCGCACCGGCTAGCATAGCACCGCTACTTTTGTCTCCTACACTTCGTCCCTTCTATCTTTTCCAATTCTCCTCCGGCCGACGAGCTGCGCCAGTGGACTATATATTATTTGCAACACGATGTTCCAGGGTGCATCGGTGGCACGTACATGCACACACACTCGCTTGCACCGACGCGACTTCTGCCTCTCACCGCTTCTGTTGAAGAATTCACGCTCCGGGCATTTGTATGCGCTAGATGCGGCCGATTTCAGCGGGGCGTATGCATCCGAGGCCTTGGGCGCTCTTTGACAGTAAACGATATCTCCTTTGCGTCCTATATTCTCTTCGGCTTCTCTATTTCGGAGCGACCCAGCTCTCTTTCCCCCGTCCTCATCGGGGACGACTTTTTTTCGGATGCCTCGCCGAGTCGTTTCTTTTCGCTCGCACTATCTTTTGGACTCTACTGCGATTTCTTTAGCACGGAGCTTGCGATACGCCGTGGAAAAGTAGTCCGCCGGCTGAAGTATGAAAAAGTTGTCGGGAATTTGGCGCTTTGAAATTTCACATTCGCCCAGCACTCTTGCGCGGCTCGTTCATCTACACAGAGTGAGACGGATCTTAGACAGTAAAAAAAGGTTATACCTTTTACAACAACTTATTGTCCATAAACGTTCACAATTTTTTATTTGTCAATTTTCCGATCGCACATCTGAGAAAAAATTACATGGTAAAAGCAACAATAGTGACTTTTTTTACGATAGAAAATAGTTTCAAAGCGGGACGTTTTTATTTTATAGTTAGGACAATAACATAAAATCATGGTCGCAACCATAATTATAGTTTACCCAATTGAATATACACCCATAAAAATAATTTATTTGACGGCCACCGTTTATTTGGTTTAAGTAAAATATTTGTTTAAATGAAATAAGTATGTTACTTAAACCAAATAAACGGTGGCCGTCAAATATTTTTTTATGGATGTATACTATCAGAAACTATTTATATAGACGTTCTCCTTGGAAATATTCGTTATAGTAGGAAATACTAACCTTATCCTCAGTGCACCGTCCGGTTCACGTTTTGTAAACAAAAGTATAAACTAAAATTGTTAATTACACGGGAAATAAAAGTACAGATTTGTAATATTCAATCCTGAACAAACGAGTTTGTTACTTAAGAAAATTATTTCTACGAAACTTCGTATTCCGATTTTACGAAATTATTTTTTACCGTGTATGCACGAAGGGTTCGCGTTCTTCGCGATCGTCTTCGCAGAGAATCGTCGAGGCGGGTGCATCGGCAACTAACTTTACGAAACGCTACACCCCCAAAGCTCGTAACGATCTCGTAGTACCGAGTACAAAAAAAGACCATCGCACGCCTATCGATTTTTTTTTTAATGAAAAAGTAATTACCGTTTCGTAATACTTGGTAAAAATTCGCGCCGTCGGTTCGCGTACCGTAGATACAGTGGATCGCAATATCGGCACGAGAGTTATATCGATTGTCTTTTTAATTGAATGAAATCCAACCAATCGTCGTCCGGTTTTTATTGAATTATCCATCGGGGAGCCAGCAAATTGGAGCGGCAGTGGGAGCCTTACCGTGACAAATTAATTGCTTTCCTTTATCCCTTCCGGTTCGCTAGCCTTGGCGAAATTTTTATTTGCTTTTAATCGACGATGCTCTTTCCTTCAATTTATGGACAAACAATTTTCGACCTCCGTATCGGTCATTCCCCATCGAATGATCGATCACACTTGACGAGTTGATAATTTTCAACGTTTCAATTTCTCGCTTCTCTATCGGCCGAGCTACCGAACGTCAATTTCATCCGCAAAGTGTCCGGCCTGCAGTATTGTTTTTTTCAACTCTCTCTCCATTACCGTTAAGACCATCAACGTCCATTTTGCCCACAAAAAAAAAGATTTCCCTATACATTGTTATCAACCCCCCTGTTGCCAGACCCGATCGATTTAGCTGTAACCGACGTCACGGTTCAATTACCGATCGACGGATGATATTCCGGAGTCTGGCAGCGGGAACGCTCCTACTTCTGCGGCCGGAGTCTCTGTCGGTCGTCGAGTTAACATAGTGCCCGGTGCCGCGCGGAGTGCAGGAGCGAGATAGCCGAGCGGCGAAGCACACAACGAACGAGCGACAATAGCGAAGGTGAGAGCGAGAGCGGGGTAGAATGAGGAGGAGGAGGAGAGTTATGGGACGCGAGGATTAACGCAAGTGATGTTGGCACACCTGCTCGCCCTGTGTGCCGGAGCGTGTTCTCCGGGTGTTTGTCGTCGGCACACAAAACGCGAGTGAGCGAGACGGGAAAACCCCCCTCCCCGTCCCCGCGCATACGCGGGTGTGTGAATGCGTCAGTGAGAGGAAGAGGAAGACTGCTCGCGGTGCGAGGCGGAATCCAGGGGTGGAAAAAAAGAGAACGATACAGAACGGGCTGGAGTAAAAGAGCCGGAGAGACGGTGGCGACCGCCTATCGGCGGGCCGTGCGAGGCGGATGGCCGTGGAGCGAGGAACCGGATAACCCCGGAAATAGTCCGGCGTTGCTTTTCATCCCGGCGGCTCTTCCCGCCGCGCCTCTAAAATAATATTTTACCGGGATTATCGTCGAATGGAAATGGTAAAACAGCTTACGCTTCGCACTTGAACGGCCAACGGTATTATGCAAACCGGAGGGACCGGGCTTTCGCTCGCGGCCCCTGTCGCGCGTTCCCCATGACGCACACCCTTCCTCGCGCTCATCAGTCTTCGATCCGTCGTCGCCTCTCCGCTGCAGACTTGCGCCTCCATTGTTTTCCTCTTATTATCAGCGGGGACGGAGTCACTCGTTCGCTCCCTCGCGCAAATTACCCACCCGTCTCACCGACGACGTCATCTCTTCGGATTTTCCGCGAGAATTTCTTGACTCCGTCGCGGTCCCCCAGTCGAGCCAACCCAACGCTGTGCAGTTCCTCCCCTTTGTAACGGAACGCGCTCCGGCTCTACCCCATTAGCGGGGGATCGTTGCAGCTCACGGACGAGTACGATTTCTCGTTAGGGATTATATAGAAAAAAAGGCACCGAGGGAAACGCGAAGGATCGAGGAGCGCGGATGTGAGAGGAAGTGGAGGGAAACGCGATTGAGGGAAAAAGTAATTGCACGCACGATGCGATTGCCAACCGTTCGCGATACCTGTATCCATGGTTACGAGACTGGGGGGTTGCTCGGGCCACCCTACCGATGTTTATGTTCCGATGGTGGTTCCAACCGCGAGCTCTCGAGGGCTCTCGCGCTCTCGTGAAATTATGCAGCGGCATTATTCTTCGCGGTGAAGAAAGCGCGCCGGGAGCTCCGCACACCTACCGCACCCGGCGTGCGCGGGCACAAATGCAGCCTCGCTGGTGACAGAAACAGCTCTGGCAGTCAGTATTTCTCTTTATCCCTCACCGTTCGCGAGAGAGCTTACGGGTTGCGTATTTAACGGGGCGAATTCGCCGGTGCGCGGCGCCCGCGAGAGGGGTGGCTGCTGATCGTCGAATGCTTTTCGCGACTCCCTCGCTTGTCGTAAAAATACACGGAAAGAAAGGAACGCAAAAAAAACTCCCCAACGACGGTGAAGCTTGATAAATGGCGTATTCTTTCTCGACTTGGCTCCCTCGAATATATCGTGGAGAGCAGAAAATTAAAAAAAAAATGTGCACAAAAATGCATTCGATGGAATTTATAATTGAGATTAATGTGTTCTGGTGGTTGAAATCGTCGATTTAGGGTTCTTGAATTTTGGGAAGTAAAATTATCCTAGGGTATTTCCGGCTCCGCCGTCGCGAGCACCGTGTAGTACTATTTCGAGAGGAAATGAAAATGGAACTGCATCTCGTTGGGTCGGGTTTCTCGGGGGCGGTTGGGTTTCGCAGTCTGTTGCCAGTTTCTCGACTCAGGAACGCGATACCCATCGCGAATCTCAGAGGGCCACCACCGAGCAGACCGTCCGGGCAGTCGGCGAGTGGGACTGCCAAATGCTCGATCTAATTTGGCCAAACATCCCGAGCATTCGGAACGCCAGGAGTCGAGGACTCCCGGTGAGTCTAACGTACAAGTACGCGTGCATTGCGGTCTCTCGAGTGGAAAGCCTCCACCGTCCGCCTCGGAGACTCAATTGACGTAAGACTCAACGTCAATGACAACTGAAACAGCACCGGGCGAGTCTCTCGCGATCATACTAAAATCTCGTGAGAAACTCGATCTAAACTCTGTAATCCCCCAACGCTCCGTTCCTATTCCCGGCCCCGTCTACCAGCTCCTATCTCCTTACCTCTTTCCGCGAAGCTCTCCACGACTCCTGCGGTTCGGGATAAACCGACTAGAATGCTCGACGAAATCGCATTACGCGAAGGCCGTGTTTGTGTTCAATTCGACATTCCGCGTCTCGCTTTCTACTTCGAGAGTCTCCGAAATTAAAAAATTAATTCGTTGACGATTTGAAAATAATCCATTTAGTGACACTTTTTTTAAATTTTCTTTTTTTTTCTAGAATACAACAAGTTATATAATTCGCCATGATAATTCCGATCTTCTAAAATCCTGATTTAATTTAATGATTTTTCATCTCACTTACAACTATAATTTTCTTCATGAAGGAAAGCTCTTTTCATCTTTACTTTATATATATTTCTATAATTATTTGCTTCTGAATTCCGAATACTCTTTTTCTTCAAGTTGATTAAGGGAGTGTAATTTTTTTTCTTCAGCATTGCTTAAATCATGAGTTACGGGTGTTAAACCATGTAAATTGCTCCGTTTCGTTGTATCCCTGAGTCGTCTTTCTCAATAACGCTAAGCACTTTTCAAGCGTCGTACAAGCTGGAGGGAGTAATTTAAGATGGGTGATGCTTTCCTTCGCGCGTTCGTACTCATTGTCTCGGCGCCACAAGCCACGCGTTACTCCAAATACGACGAAACGTGTCTCGGATAGCAGCCCGGGAAGCCACCGCGAGGGAACTCGTCCTGCGGGCTTTCAGCAGGAACGAAGAGATATCCTATCAGACAACGACGACGACGACTTTGAGAGGCTGAGGCCGGGAGGGCTGGTGGCTGTTATCCCAGCTTAAGAGGCTCCCGGATCCCTTCTGCGGAGCTTCACGTTCGCCTAATAGCGCGACGGAGAGATGAATGGACGTGCACGGCGAACACGATACCGCGGAGATAGAAAAAGACGTCGGTTACCATTTCGTTGCGTCCCGCCATCTCCCGCGAGGTGGAAATATGTGTCGGATCGAGGAAAATCTTTCCTTAATTTCCGATCTCGGAGGATTTCGTGCCGTGTCCACAAGATTTTCGGAAATTCATCTCCGCGACGCTTCGGATCCACCGAGGCTTTGGATCAGCGACAACGGAATATTTAAGTTTCACAACTTGACGCTGGAGTGCTCATCGCTCTTCAGCCATTCCGTAATCCATCCGTTTCTGTCACATACGAACTCCAAATGCCAAATTTAAGACGTATCACATATCTTTTTCCACCACTTTCCTGTGCTTCGTGATTCACGCGGTGCTGTCACAGGATACATTCGAGATAAATTCCAGAGAAAAATAAAAAATATTTTTTGTACGTCATTTCCGTTTTGAAAATATCAGTTTTTTACCGGAAGTGACATTATCACTGTAAATACAAAATGTAAATTTAATGTACCGAACTGGAAGTTTTTATGCAAAAACTGGTACATTAAATTGAATGTATAATTGTGATGAGAAATTAATATACTTTGTCATTGACATTAAAGTAAATTATTAAAATTAAAGTACTTTCATAGTAAAATTAAGGAAAATTATTAAAAATAAAGTATTCTCAATGTTTTTAGTACTCTGAACATTAATTGTTCATCACAATTGTACATAAGATTTAATATACCAATTGTTGTATAAAAACTTCCAGTCCGGTTCATTAAACTTCATACGATGTTTTTTTACACTGTACAGATCATTTTTTAAATTTTTTCTCCAGAATGTATCTCGGACGTAGAATGTGGGTAAGAGAACGGTAGTGATACGTCTCTGATCGATTTTACGAGAAATCTTCGACAGCAAGCGCTGCCGATAGACTTAATGTCCAATACCTGTTGTTCAATCCTTGCCGGTCAAGAGTTCAAGTACATGCCCGCGATGACGACACGTATCTTCGGCTATAGTCATACAGTCGCATATGCAGCACCGACGCCATAAGCGACCGGGTACCAGCTGACGCTCGTGAAAGCGTAACGGCAACGTTCGCCTCGAGAATACCCGACACCCCGGTAGAATTACAACCAGCGATGGACGACCACACATCCTGCCGCGGCGGCAAATATTGATTTTGCTACGTGGAATACGACAATGATTTGTCACCGAGGCGCTGGATCTCAGCATCCACGGTCTTCCTCGCTCTTCCTCACCGGCTCTCTCACCAGAGCGCATGCCACGTTTAGTCGGCGGTTCCGAAGCTGCACGGTCTGGGAGGGAGAGTGTGAGAGTGCGCTCGAGAGAGCAGCGTCCGCGCACACCAAATACCGTGCGAGAGATCGCGAGGGACGAGCTGTAACGCCGACAGAGTGGAGATCGGTAAATGGTTACCGTGGAGCGGGCGAGGACCGCCGAAGTGGAAGAGACGAACGCTCGGAGGCTGCGGCCCGGGCGAGAGTGAGACCAAGCTCCGGACCGCCCGGACGCTGTTTGCACTGCGAGAAAACGCGCGGTGATCCTCGACGGGCTCGCCGAGAGGTTCCGTTGCGTGACCCCGCATACGTGTAGGCTTTGGGCAACGTAGGTGGAGAGTTTGCCATCCAGGTATAAATCCACCCGACTCCGTGTACGGTATCGTACGTGTGTTTGACTCCACGGCGCATTCCTCGAATCGCTTTTATTATTTCTCCCGCTGTCGCAACGTTGTCTCTTCGTGACCGCAAACACAGCATCTTTCGTCGGGTTTTTTTTTTTGTTTTCCCTCCAAATGTCGAAGAAGCCGGTATGTTCGAATTTGTTCGATAACGAACGTTTCGAGATAGAAGAACCAAATTGGGACTGACGTACAGTAGAACCTCAATTATCCGAGCCATTCTATTTATCCCAACGTTAGCGCCAAACATTGTCCATTGTTACCCGCCTGAGCAAGAAACGCGCCCGTGTTCAAGCTTATCGAAGCGTGCTTCTGCTCTTTCAGCGTCACTCCGCATGCACACTAGCTTTCCCGAGCAGTTCACCCACCCCAGCAGAGTCGGACAGCGCGCATCAGAGACTAGCTCCAATACCAAATTGGATGGATTAATCCAATACCGTTTGAATCGCCTTACGTTCGTAGTTTACAATGAATCGGCTTCGCGATTTCGCTGCTCAAAAGCGCGTAACTAGGGTTCGGTAATTAAAAATGCACGACTTTGTTTTACAGAAGCCTTCACTGACAAAAAGGATAGTATTTCTCACTATATAGAATAGTTCCCAGGGGGAACGTTTACACGAATAGTTTCTGATAATGCATATTCAATTGGTCAAATGATAATTGTGATTGCGACGATAATTTTTTGTCATAGTCGTAACTATAAAATATCGACGTTTCCCATGGGAACTATTTTTTATGGTACACCAAAAAAAAAATTATTTGACGGCCACCGTTTATTTGGTTTAAGTAAAAATATTTATTTAAATTAAGTAAATAGTTACTTAAATGAAATAAATATTTATTTAAATCAAATAAATATTTTACTTAAATTAAATAAACGGTGGCCGTCAAATAAATTTTTTTTCTGGGTGTACAAAGTCGATATTATTGTTTTTACTATGTCATTTTTTCTGAGTGTTGAAATGATCTTGGAAATACGTTAAAAATATCTTTTGAAGATACATACATACTATTACTTCATTTATATATGTCTTATTTATGTATATGTTATAACGCTGTAAAAAAGAAGGGTCTTTCCATTATCCGCACTTTTGATTGTCCGAACTAGACCCGTTCCCATCGGTTTCGGATAATCGAGGTTCTAGCGTGCCTCAATTATGACGGTCAGGTATGAAACTTCACCCAACTTGGAATTTTAATTCGCAGATTTAATCGGTGAGAAACCTCGACGAAAATTTCTCGGTTATTTCGTTCTCGTCGCTGTCATAGCTTCCACGAGGGCATGTGAAAAGGGTCCGAGGACCGCTGGGGTCCCTGACAGTGTCGTCTGGAAACTCTCCGGTCGAACCAGTTCTTCGGGCATTCGATCCTCGATCACGCCCGGCGATCACAGACCGCGCACTCGCTCCTTCTCACCTCCTCCGTCTCCGTCTCACGCGTCTCAGAGTTTACCTTTTTTTTTAAAGGTCGACCACACTGTCCTGTCCACCTCTCCGCGTCATCCGGGGCCAGCGTCCTCACCCTCGTCGCATTCCATCGTCGCACCTACGCTCGCTCCTATCGAAACTCGCCCTTATTCAGCAACCGGCGGCTCTTCTCTAGCTATCCCATCCTTCTCCACGGTACAACGCAGCGCAGGGATATACAACCGAGGTTTAACACGCGTGAACACGGATTCTCCGATTCGTCGCACCGATTATTCGCCGTTGCGCAGGAAGCACGGTTTCACGAACAGATCGGGAGAAACCTCACGCGCCAAGGTTGTATCGAACGCTACGGAATTTAAAAAAATGCATTAAAAGATAAAGTTTTATTATGGTTTTCATTACTTCAATCTATCGCTATCGTTGGTGAATCTTGTATAGAATTTCATTCGCGTGGGTGTCGACGATCGTCATTGGCCGCGAGATAAATTCCAATAAGTCACGGTTTTCTCACGTTCTATAATTTACTCTTTTATTTTCACATTAATAAAGAGAGAAAAAAAGACTACAAAATCCGCCCCGAGGCTGCGCAGGCGGTCTCGCGCCTCTCGCACACTTGCGCTATGTTCGGTCTCCGAAAAATCTTTCTCCCTTTCCTCCGTTTCGCTGGACAATCCGTCGGATTGCTCGAGCCGAGTTCTCGCTTCCCGATTAGCATCGTAAGGTCGTAAATTCTTACGAAAGCAAAGAGTGTAAAGGACGAGGACGTGGCGGGTTGTGTATGTCGCGAGATTTTTACGAGACACACGGCGCGCACCGGGATTTCCGAGTGGATTCGCCGCTCGTTATACGACGAGACTTTTATACAGTACGGCCGTTTGCGACGGTGTTCGAGTAAGTCACGCGCACACGTGGCTGTAACGACACGGGAATCGTTGAATCAATTTTATATCGCGTGATCAACGTCGAAGGAAACTTAAGAAAACAAAAACCTCTTAAGGGCCTTTGCAACATCGAGGCCACCCAATAACGGTGATTGCGAATATTGTCGAAAGACTTTACTGTACACGCAGAGAAGGATCTGATAACAATTACCATAAATCTGGTAAAAACCGACAGAACTTTGAGGCCCTACAGCGACATACTACCAAACATTAGCATTAAACATAACACATTCTGCCAGAAAATATGGAAATTCTTGCTATTGCAGATATTACCCGAATATTCCATATTTTTACTAGAATATGGGTTCTTACTAGAAGATATAGAAATGGGTGTGGTGCGGTAGGGTTGCGATGGCGAACCATTTGTTTTATGTCTGGAGGTTATACCGGTATATTATAACGATACATTTTTTATTATGCTGAGAGTCTACGTAACAAAGTTTGATCGACGAAGTTCTTAGCTTTAATCCATGAAATTATCAGTTGTAATCTTACCTATAGTCTTATATGGCTGTTATTCTGTTGCACTGAGGAAAGTAACTGGTTGGATCAACCAAAGTGCGGTGAAATACGTTCAAAGGTGTCATTTGCTTGATACAACAAAAATGCTTGTTTGGATCGTTTGAAGCAAATAATCATTTAACAAAATAATATTTTTTTTCATAAAAAAAAAAAACTACAGCTTTAAATGTATGACAGCCCGCCTTTTGGTTAAACGAAAAAAATTCTTTCTCAGCCTCCGGACATTTTTTTTTTCAACCAGCTCAACGACCTCGTTTTTAATAAAGTTCTTTTTTTTTCGTTGCAGGTAAGCATCTTGGATCTGTTTACTGGTAAACATCTCACACACCAATAATCGGTAGTCTCTTTCGGTGAGCAGAAACTGACTGTATCTTATTGACATGTTCCGTTAAGGTGATATGAAGAAATACCGCCGCCGGTAACAAAAACTGTGCCGAATGCTGTTTTGAGACCGCAATCCACCGATGAAAAAGCAAATTGTCTTTCCCTGGAGAATCGGCAGACGCAGGGAAAGATAATTTTTTTTTTTTCTCGGCGGTCTGCGGTCTCGAATCGGCATTGAGTACGGTTTTTGTTATCAACTAGGCACGGGGCAAGTAGCCGGGCGATTATAGCACATCAACAAACGAATCACTCGAATGAAAAAAAATAAAAAATAAAAAAAATAATGAAGCGCGACGATTCGGGTGTCTCGATAGCCCTGTTACTTCCAGTAGTTTACGGTGTGTTCGTTCGTTTCGTAACTTACGTTACGACCGCGCCCAAACGACCAATTTGTCCGCCCTGTTGGAATTTCATTTTCGCTTCATATCCAACAGACCTTCTCGCTACATGTATTCCCGGACCGTATTATAAATATCGTATATAGTAAACAACATAACCGCACGGAATAAAATTGTCGTCCCACCGTATATCCGCCACTCGATAAGGCAATTTCTATGTTAATCGATTAGCTTATTATACTCGGAGCGTGTGTCGCCGCCTCTTCAATTTCAGGTTTCAAGTGTTCAACGAGCTCGTTCGTCCCGGAGCGTCCTCTCCCAACGAGTTTGCCACGCTTATACCTGAATTCCTTCGAACTTCCAATTTTCGGCAAATTGCTTGGAATCGCCACAGATAAGACCAAAAAAAAAAAATATCAAAATTGAGCGGAGTTAGAAATTTATCCACAAGGATGAAACTCGCCTCAACGGCGGTTATTCGTTTATGCGCGGAAGAAAAATCGGCCTGATATTTCGAGCAATTAATATTGTCTCGTCCGAAATTTTTACGTCGAAGAGATGAGAATCTCGAAACGAGAATGAAGATATTTCCAACGCGCCTTTTTGTCTCGAGTCGCCCCGGACACTTATCCGGCGATATCGATTATCGAACTCGAGTTTTTCGCGCGTCTCTCTCGCGTCTCGTCACCCCCGACGGGAAATCTCTCGGGGAAAGGAGAAGATTCCCGTCTTTCCCGCGGAATTATCTTCATCTCCGAGCGGCTGCTCCGTGCCGTGCGCCCTCCTCCGGAGGGTGCGATACGTGCGCGCTTCGGTACGTCGGAAAATGTGTCCCGAACTCGGGTCGCGGAATATCGTGAAAAAGGCGAGACACAGACCGACAAAATAGGGAAGAGGAGTGCGCGACAGCGAGGAAGAGCGGGAGAGAAACTGAGACGAGGTGGTGGAAGCGAGAGAAACTTGACAAGTATGTTCCACTATTTCCGGCACTGTCGTTTACCGAATGCCTCGCTCTGAGTGACTTTCCTAGTACCCGCGACTTTGCCGCGCTCTCCAGTTGTCTCTCCAGCCTCTTATTTCATTCCTCCTCTTCTTATTTTGTGCACTTTTACGGGATTAGCTGGTGTCTCGACGCGGTCATAGTCTCAAAGTCTTCACGGCATTATAAAGCTGCTGTTATTCCTCAGAATAATCCTTCCAGGAATGTGTATATATATATACATACATACATACATTATGTATATATTTCCACGACACTCGTGATATTCTCAAGTAATCAGGTTAATTATATGTTTGAGACGAAATAAATATATTTTTCTCAATTTGTCCCACAGTTCATGAAATTAAAAATGATGGTACAAAATTTACTGCAAGTGTCTTATTTTTATTAACTGAATCGAGCCATTTATTTCAACATTTTACGGAAAAAGCAATAAATTATCAATGTCAAGAATTACAATAACCGGTCGTTGCTTTACCTGATAACCGTTAATCGAGTTCTTTGAAAAAATATTATAATCGATTCGATTACGACGCAATTACGAGTCTTTCGTAATTGATTCGAATAAAAATAATTGTTTTCACATGGTTCGACGCGAATTTAACGGTTTTCGTTGCTACAGATGGATTTTGCAAGCCAATTGATATTTTTAAAAAGTAATTAAATAAATCAACCTTGACAGAAACAGATGTTACGCTGCTCCGTTTGTATAAAAAAATAATTTAAATATGTTAAAATAATAATTTTCAAAAATATCGAAATAATTTATGTCAGAACCGAAAGAATGTAACGAATTTGCGAATTATTGGCACCTGCGCTGCATTGTGCGTTGCCGCAAAGTACGCTGTGCGAAACTGAGCCCGACGTGACGCGTGGCTTGTTACCGGAATCGAGAGTGAATCGGGGCGTGGCGGAACAAATTAGGCCGACCTGCCTCCATCGCGCTATAATACTATATACGCCAGTCTCGCTGGCTATGCTCAACGCTTTGTCCCAATTTCGGGCACGCCGCAGTGCCGGTAATTACCGCACGCACGCGTAGATACATATAGCATACTGTACATATATACATTCATGTAGTACACTCAACACGGGCGAGCGAGAGGGCCTGAGAGCGTATACAGGAAATATGCTCTATTTGCCCGTGAGTTTGATACAGTAGCAATATACTCGTGCCGGTGGAACCGCCGCGAAGTTATAAACACTGAGGGCGTTGCGTCGAGGGTTGTTAAACATCGCTCGGAAACCGTCGTCGCGTGTTATCGTGCGTCTGCAATTTTTAATGGAGCTTCCATTCGTCGAGCGGAATTCCCTAGGAATCGGAGTAAGCCTCTGAATCTCAGGCGCGTCGCGATCGAATATCGAGGTGATTCTTTTAAATCAATTTTTATTTTATTTTACGAGTCCGGAGGACACAATTAACGTCACTGCGCGACGTTATCTTTCGATCGTGCGAACGGAATTGTTAGTTACATTTTTTTAGCTCGGAGACACCGACTACACCTTAATGTTTCTTGTCGTGTGCAAATTCGGTTTTGCCTCACGTACGAAATACTCTTTGCTCCCTTTTAATAGCTCCACCGCGGCTCGAGACACGTTGCAGTATCGCATAATCGACGCTGATGAGTGGGCTGCGGTAAACATTTTTTTAACGCCGCGGCTGTGACGCGACAGGACGCGCCCGGGGCATCGGATATGCAGCGTCAAACTCCAAACCACCGTTCCGACGGGACTCGCGAAGCCTCTGAGCCCTCTGACTCTCACGCGTTCATCCACACATGCATGCTGTGCACCGCGCACTGGTGTTGTAACGACACCGGTTTTACTCGATCGTGCGCGTTCCTCGCCGGTACGAATTACCGATGTAAATCTCGCGTTGCTGCACCCCCGGGGCGTCCGCTTGTTTCCGGGAGCCGCTCAACAGTTTTGAGAATTCCTCGATGCACTTACACCATAATGCATGAACCGCGAGTGTACCGTACGTCCGAGTTCGAAATCGTTTCGACCGAAGCAGATCTCACGATTCATCGTGAAATCGAGCCCGCGGATAATGAAAGCCCGCCTGGATGAGATAAATACAAAATTCTGGATTGACATCGACTGCTTCGTTCGTCAGCATTCACCGGTATTTGATATTTTTTTTTTGCATACGAATTGCATCGTGCAACATTGCATGAATTTCTTATTTTTAAAATGTATTAATCCTTTGAATCGTGGTGTTGAAGTGCATTTGGAAAATGAAACATAATTTATCTAAGAAAGATGATTGGAAATAATCTGAAGAAAATAAATTGTCAATATCGATATTTTAACCTTGTGAGGATAAATTCTATAAATTTGGACTATTTCACGGAGTCATTCAAAATATCAAGTATTTGATAGTGTTTTTTTTTGCATACGAATTGCATCAATTTCTTTTTTAAATCACGGTGTTGAAATTTATTCGCAAAACGAAACGTAATTTACTTGAAAAGGAAGATTGGAAGTAATCTGAAGAAAAGTAATCTTCAATATCGGTTTCGTAACCTTGCGAAGACATTCTATAAATTTAGGATTGTTTGACGAAGTTGTTTAAAAGATATCGCCTTTAACGTTTATATAGTCGTTAAACCTTCGTCTACCCCCCGGAAGTCCTTGTTAAAGAGACAACTCTACACTTTAATATTCTCTCCGTAAATTTTTCACATATTTTTTATGCCACATTCTGTCAGTTTTCGAAGCGTCTAAAAGTTGCGATTCAGCGAGACCTAGTTTCGGAGTTAACGGGGCAGCGGCGTTGCTCGCTACCGTGCTTCGAGGTGTTGAAAGGACGTAAATTTCTGTAATTACGTTACGGTTCGGTTTACAGCTTGTCTCAATTACCGGTGTTTCGAGCTTACAGACGTATCGCGGAATTTCTACCCGAAGTTGTGCCATAAATTTCTGATTGCTCGAAGGCTCGATGGTTTTTTTTTCTTCATTTTTTTATACTTTTCTCGACTGACCCTCCTTCCGTGCAAAAAGTGCATCGTTGACTTTTCGCTCGTCTTCCCCCTCCGATCCTTCGTTTCTCGTACTTCGTATATAACGAAGACTGCGCGGAAGCTCGTTTTCGCGTGTCTGTGGTAACGAACCACTCGCTCGTTCCACTTCAAGGCGAAGAATCGCTGTTCATACCGCAGCGGTAGCAATAGAAGAAGCAGCAGTAGCAGCACTTGATGCTGCACCAGCGGGAGTTCCATCGTTGCCGAGCAGGACGTCGTTACCGAGGGCCAGGAGAAGCGAGAAAGCTCACCGACCATAAGAGAGGCTACAAGTTTCCAGGTGGGATTCCGCCATAACTGGAAAAATTGCACATCGCTGGCTCCACACTGGCTGCCGTGCGCTGAAACTCCATATCGGTCCTTCTCCGGCCGGCGTAGGTAGCCGGACCGAAAAATCATTTCCTTGAAGGGCCGTCGCAAATAAGTATTTATTTCACTCAAATAAATATTTATTTTATCCAAATAATTATCTATTATAACTAAATAAATATTTATTTGCGAGTGCCCTTAAAATAAATTATTTTTGCGGGTGTAATGAGCATTGGGTAATGCAGAGGGATGTGCACGAAGCGTTTTCGAGCATGTCCGAGGCATACGCTGGCGACTCAGCACTGACTTGAGCTTAATATCGAGCGACTCCGCGCCGTCAAACTGTTCAAACTCCTCGAGCCACCGCAGCCATTCAAGACGCCCGAGTCGTTCGAAACGACCGTCTTGATCAGACCGACCGAGCCCATCGATGTAATCAACTCGTACGGTCGACCTGTCCAAGCCGCTCAAGCACTTAGCCAGTCGCTTGATTTAGTTGATTAATGCTTGACCGAGATTAAACAACATATATAAATATTCGATATATTCTGGATTCGGTTATTCACTCGCCCTTCAGTTTCGTTCTATATTACAATTTATCGTTATAGTTATTTTGTAGAAAATGAATATATAAACTCACTAATAAAACATGGGGCAGTGGCGTAGCAGGGCAAAATTCAAAATATGTCATCACACCGGAAATACCTCACTTCCGGTTTGACAATCTAATTTTTCGACCGCAAGTGACGTCATACCGGAAATATGTTACTTCCGGTCAAAAACTCAGATTTTTAAACCGTGAGGAATGTATTTCCGGTATGACGTCATTTCCGGTTAAAAATCGAAATTTTAAAACCGGAAGTGATGTTACAGAGACCTGTGTTTGTGTTTGACCTCCCGTACACATCGCGATATCAGCGTTGAAAGGTTGAAAGTCTGCCGCGATGGCCTCGAGAGTAGACGACAGAATCGGGGCCAATCGCACCGCGACCGTCTACGAAAAACCGTAGCGGGGCGGCACAAAAAAAGAATCGCAAAAAGCACTCTTGCACGACTTCCTTAACAAAATTTTCTCTCCGATCTCGACAGTGTGCCGAGGGACTGTAAAAAAAATGTCCAATGACAAAAAAGATAGAATATTCGAACAGGTGACGCGACTAATTTGATTATCGACGTAATTCAGTCACAATTTTCATCGACTACGGGCGATTACTTTACCATGGAACACATTAGATTAATCCCGACGTTTTCACCGACCAATTTTTTTTATTATTCGCCCGTCAACTTACTCACATAATTTTTCGCACGTCAGCGTCAATTCTCCATGGTAATACAGCTTCGACAGAGGAAGGTGGAATGACGAACTGCAAAGTGGACATAATGGAGGAATCAGACGGAAAAAAGATCGATTTATAAGCTCGGCGGGAAAAATCTAGTCACATTTTTTGTTTCTCTCTGCGCGGTGGTGTGAAATTTCTTGTTGCGTTTCGCCGTCGAAAACGGCGAAAAAAAGGGAAATAAATTATTTGCTTTTATTATCTTATTTTTATTTTTTCGATCACCCGAGCCACGCAGTGGTTCTTTTTCGTGCGGGATCAGCGACCAAAAAGCCACTGGTAACCACTGGTAACGCCGGATGCGAAAGCCCGGGTACCATTGAAACCGCGTGCGAACCATTACCCGTGCGTCGACGTAGTCTTGTTAGCGCGAGAGCATCGGGAGAGTGCCCGATTGGAGCGGATCGGGCGGAACGAGATGGAACGAAACGCAACGTTACGGGTGAAAAGGGTGGAATGAAGAGTAGCGAGCGGGGTGGGTTGGCCATGGGAACTGGACCGGCTAACGCTCGCGGAGGCGCGATATATTCCTTTGGCCTGTGTGCATCGCCGTCATTTATTTTGCTTTCTCGTTACCGCCGACAGGATCACCGGGCAAGCAAGCCAGGTCCGACGGGGACGCCGAAATTCACGGCTAGGAAAGCCCCCGAACGAGAGACGAGGCGACTCTCCGCGACTCGTCTCTGATAGATTGAGAGTGAACGCACTGCTGCATGAAACGCACACTCCGAACGGCACGCACACACGCACACACGCATGCAGACGGACACGGATGAGCGGCAGAAAAAAAAGAAAGGTCTCTCCATCCACTGCGAACTCCGACGATTGGCGTTGGGGCGGTGAATGCGTCACTGATGGCTCAACGGAAAAACCGGAAGTGTTCGGCCGGTCCTCGGCTGGTACCGGCAAATTTATTGCGTCGCTGTTGCAACCGATCCTCCCCGACGGATAAGCGCGGAGGACCAACCGGACTAAGGAATACTCTCCATGGGTATTTTGATCAATCTCAATTTTTTTTTAAATAAAATATTTGGTCCCGTACCGCGAATGCAAGAAGCAATCGTTCGAAGCGATTTCATCGAACCGATCTCGACATTGATACGAAGTCAGGAGGAGAGCGCCACTGTTAACGAGCTTAGAGGCATCGAATGAACAAGGGTTCAACGTACGATACATGTATGTATGATACATACGTGTGCCGCACAGTATAATACGGCTTCGGCTGCGAGCGATTCGGTGATGCTGCCACTGAATGAGGGAGACGCGCGGAGCGAGATCGATCGGTCGTTTACCGAGTGCGGTGACCGGTGTTGCTCCATACAAAGCTGCAACAGCGTTTACCGCTGTGTATGACAGGGCTACCGAGCTCACTTCCATATAACACGATTTCGTATATACCGCCAGTTTTATAGCCGGCTTGAAACTCACTTGAAAAGTTTGCTCCAATCGATTATCGGCCGCGCGTCAACCTCGGGCCACGCTTACTGTGCGACGGTATATTAATCGTGATTGACTCATTTTTATCGCCACTCTCATTGGACCGATAAAGCGCTGAAAGCGACGTTTTCAATATATAGTTATGAAATACACAGCCCACGAGAACGCTATATCCGCTCACAATATTTGACATTTGGCTTCTATCGACTTGATGCTCCTTTATTTTTCTTGCGGTGTTGACGCTCGAGCGGAGAACATCTGGGGGTGTCGATAAAATTTAACTTAATTGCGATAACTGCAGTGTCATCACCGGGAATTAAAAAATAAACATACCGATACGATAATTGATCGACCCAAGGGTTAAAAGTTTAAAGGGTGTGTATATGAGATGCGAAGACTCTGGCTCACGTTCCGGAAACATCTCGAGAATCCACATGAGCTCGGACAATTAGAGTCCCCTACGGTTGGAAGGTCGGTGCGTTTGCCGAACGTGCGATGCCTGCGTGAGCGTCGCTCGATCCACTTCTCTGGCTCCATCACCGCCGTTTCCACTGCGCTCCGCGCTGCGGATTCCGGCGAAGACTTCGGCTCTCCGTCTTCCTGTTCACAGACGCTTCCTTTTCCACATACTGACTGGCAAGCCAAGTCGCCACCGATCAATCGATGTACTATGTTCGCGATTCGTAAAGAAAATTGCTTCCTCATATAGGAAACTTCGTTTTGGTGAGAAAAAAAATTTCTCCAGATTTTTTATGAAAACGTGCTCAGAATGTTAGAAATCATCGAAATATCAAATTTAGAAAAAATATCCGGATGAATGTGTGTGTGTATTCGAGAATAACTCGACCGATCAAGCTGAAGTTTCGCACACGGCAGGTGTATTTAATAGTCAATGTTCCCTCAAAAATTCACTAAAAAATGTTCAGCTATTTTTTTGTACGCTTTTTTTTATTTCTTCAAGAATGTCTCTGCGCGCTCTGGCTCTTACACTTTTTTTGTTGTTGGGCCAAAAAGTTGTACACAGAACCAGTATGACCGCACGATGATCCGTATTAAATTTGGTGTGATAACATCAAATAATTTTGTTACTCGATATAAATAAATAACAACCATCAGATAAATCGTATCGAAAGGATTCGAACACTGTTTGTAAACGACTATAATATCCAACGAAACTGGAATATCCGCTGGTACCTCCCGGCGATGGAGACGCGGAGCTCACCGGTAACATTGTTATTTGGAGTGTCCGGTGGCGCACCGATCGCCGCGTTCCAATTAAGCTGATGTCGCCGTCGGCCAGGTCACCTCTGTGGCCGGTAGTTTCAGAAGCCAACTAGCATCACACGCACACACACGCATGTGCGCCAATATCGAACATCCGATATTACTGTAGGATGTATATCGTTTCCCCGCCACGACCCGCATCACTTCGTCTCCGTATCGCTTTGAAGTTGATTCAGTTCGTGCGAGCACCCGGCGAAGCCGCACACGGCGATGGAAGCCGCGATACTGGCCCAACGATCGTTCTCAAAGCCGTTAATTGATAATTACAAAACTTTTCGACCGACGCTCGCGCATCACAGCTCGATGCTCTCCATGCACCGCCGATTCGCCGAATCCAAACTTCCACGGTGTCCCCTTTCCTTCCCTCGAATCGATGTTTCGCCCCGTCCGGCACAATCCATCTAACCCTCCGCAATTAATTTCTGATCCAGCAATGCCGGCTCGAATCGCAAATTGTCGAAGCTAGCTGCTCGGTTTCGGTTCATCGATCGGTCGGATGCACGCAGTCGTGCGATCGCGTCGAGAACACACGTTGTAATTATGAAACCCGGTCGGCAGGTAGCGCTCGGCATACTTTGGCGGGGAACGACGCTACTGCGAAATTCGCTGATCTCCATACGTGCTAATTACACACGAGGCTTGCGAAGTTTGGAATAAAAATAATTTTAAAAAAAGTAACACACGCTGCAATCTTTTCGGCTTCGATTCGACGGGAAGACACGTTTAATTTGCATACATTTATGTTCTGTTTGGCGAACGTGCAAAAATTGCTGAAGTTTTCTCATCACAAGCCTTTACCGTCGACACTTGATGTTATCACGCCGTGACAAAAACGGGACTAGAGCAACGCGCGCGAGCCGCAGTCAGGCGTAGGGACTATGTTTGGACAGCGGCTAATAAATTTTTATGATGCTGCTATTAAAGTTGAGTGGGCTCGTGGTTCCATCGTTTCGTTCCACTTGCGTCTATAAAATGCCTATGGAAGGCAGTACGATTCGTAGTTAATGCGCATCTGCGCAAACCCTCAATCTCGGGTACACGCCGCGAAAGTTTTCTCCGTTACCGCAACGTCAGTTAGCAGTAGCGCCCGGCACTTGCGCATCCGGTCTGTGGTTTATTCCTCATTGCTCATTACGCGTGATTTGTTTGCGGCGTACGAAGTTTGCTTATGCGATATCTCTCCGTGCCTCTCGCCTCCATTCGTCTTCTCCACGGCTCCCCGGGCTTTCCCAAGGTATCTAATGGTGGGCACTCAAGAAAAATCGGTAGTTCGATCGTTGGAGCAAGCATCGAACTAGTGTTTGTCGATTTCTAAAGAGCTCGAGCTCAAGAGGCTTAGATAATGTAACGAGCAGGTGACCCGATGGAACGAGAGACATTGGCGCGACGGCGAAGTAATATGGAACACCTATGCGCACCGGCAGTCATCGATCAGCGGATTCCCCAAGGATTTGTCTTTATTGTCCTCGAAGATCAAACAGGGTGATTCAAGGTGATGATGGCTGGTCGGTTGACATCGCCAATCGCAAGTAGTTTAAATTATCGCTAAAATTGATTTAACAATCGGATGTCTTCACATTTACTCCGATATAAAAAAAACCATACGTCCCAACGTTAGGAGACTATAGTCGATCAGTGAATGCCCCAATGATTTATCTTCTTCGTCCTCGAAACCGTCGGTCAGGCATGAGGGTGATCGAAATCGTCAGTCGCACAATGAGGGTGATTTAAGGTGATAAGGCTGGTCGGTTGAAATCGCCAATCGCAAGTATTTTTTTTAACTGATCGCTACAATTGATTCAACCATCGGATGTCTTAAAATTTCCGCCGGTGTTAAAAAAAAGCCATATCTCCCAATATTAGGAGACTGTAGTCGATTAGTGAATCCCCCAATGATTTATCAATAGCGATAATTTAAGTATTTTAAAAAATTATCGCTGCAATTAATTCAACCATCGGATGCGTCTCAAATTTCCGTCCTTGTTAAAAAAATAACCATGTATTCCAACATTAGGAGACCACTGTGGATTCGCCCCATTACGTTTCGCGTCAAGTTCTACGATCGATACTCTGCACCCTCGCGTAAGGCGATCTGGATAATGGAAACGTCAGGGAAGAAATTCCTAATGAATTATCATCCGGGGTCAGTCCAGTTCACGCGTTACGACGTCGGTAGATTTATACACACGCATATATGTATGCACATTATGTATATATCGGGCTTTATTAATCGTTGCCCACATCTCTCGACGGCTGCGTGCCATGCGCATGCATGGATTTGCACACAGCACGGAGGCGCATAATGGATCGACATTAGTATGAGACCGGACATTTATAATTGTCATATTCGCAGAACCGCGAAATATCTTATCGAGCGCGGTGCACGAAGGAAGAACCGAGCGTCCGTTGTCTGCGGATCTCGCCGAGCTCCCTCGGACGTATTACCCGGTTAGTTCTCATAGAGTCTCGTAATGATTTCCGTTTTCGACACGACCGATAGTGCGACGAACCCAGAGATATTAAGCGAGGAAGAAGTGGAAGAAAGAAAACGCTGCGAGTAAAGAAAAAA